>JBAMAX010002092.1:0-91162 GCA_037043745.1 Chymomyza amoena
ATGGCGGACGTAAAGTCGGGCGCGGACGACTTTAGGATACCCTGTACCACTAGCTTGTAATAAAGTCCGATTTCTTCACAAAAAACCAAAAACAGAATAAATCTTAAGCAAAATTTTTTTTTCGACCGATCGTTCCTATGGGAGCTATATGAGATATTCAACCGATTTCAATAAAATTTGCACAGTGCTTAAATACCTTAAAAAAGATATGAATGCCAAATTTATTTCAAATATCTTTACAAACAAACAAAACACATCGAATTTTGTATAAAAAACGTGTTTTTGGACCGATTGGTCCTATGGGAGCTATATGATCTAGGAAACGATTTGGATTAAATTCAGTACAGTGCTTAGAAACTATAAAATACTCACGAATGTCAAATTTGTCCCAATATCTTAACAAACAAACGAAACACAACAAATTTTGTTAAAAAATCGATTTTTTGGAAGATCGGACCTATGGGAGCTATATGATATAGTCAACCGATTTTGTTCAAATTTGGCACATTGCCTAAATGGTCTAAAAAATTGCCAAACGCCAAATCTGGTTAGGATATCTTTATTAAACAACGAAATATAGCGAATTTTTCTTTAAAAAAGTTATTTTGGCCGATCGGTCCTATGGGAGCTATATGATATAGTAAACCGATTTCGATCAAATTTGGTACAGTGATTGGGAACTATAAAAAACTTTCGATTGCCAAATTTCGTTACGATATCTTCATAAACAAACGAATTATTCATCTAAAACGCTTTTTTTTTCGAGGTCGTCTCAAACACCCCCATGGGAGCTATATAATTTATCCCCGATATCAAAAAAATAAAATAAACTTGCCTCCTATGGAATAATATGGGATCTAATGTGAAAGTTTGGTAACTCTAGCTCTTACCATCTCTGAGATCTAGGCGTTCACACGGACGGACAGACGGACAGACGGACAGACGGACATGGGTATATCGACTTCTCTATTCACCCTGATCATATATTAGGTAACTTTGGGGTGTCTCCGACGTCTCCTTCTATATGTTACATACATTTTCGGCTTGCACAAACTTAATATACCCTTGGACCATACGGTACAGGGTATAAAAATTATACCTTGCTAAATAAAATAATGTTTTCGGTATTTAATTGAGAAATACTTACATGTTCGCATATAAACCAGTCCAAAACGTTTTCCACGAAAATTCGTCAATAGATACGCCCAGAAAAGATTCCATCTTTCGGAATTAATTTTTGTTTTCAAATAATATATAATTTTACCAATTGCATTCAGTGGGCCTCAAAAATGCCCTAAGACGTATAAGAACATTATTTGTTCAAGTCATTAATCTGTTTCCCATCCCATTTCCAATAAAACAAATTTGGGTTCTGTGCAAGAATCTCAAGGTCACGAGAATATAGAATTCCTGAAAAATATATTAATACGTTGATGAGAATAATTATATTTAATACATAATTAATTAAAATGTTATATAGACAAATACGTACCATATTTTTAGTTTTTACATTTCCTACAGTCTTAAAATATTTTTCGACTTTTAAGTGTTTAAAAGATACTGGTTAGAAGTTGCACCAGTAGCGAATTTGAGCGTCGTTGGTGTAAAAAATTAGAGAGTCGGGTAGGCACGACTGTGCAGGAGATGCCATAGTCGGGATGTCCAGGGTTGGGCGGAGCCCCTTGTTCTAAAGTAGAAAGAAAAAAAAATGTTATTAAATACAATATTGTGTTTAGTAATAAAAATATTAGAATGTATAGTTAAAAAATGGTTATTAAAGAATAAATGAAAATCTATTTTATTCTGAAATTGATAAAATTGAGTTTTTTTTAAATACGCATAGTTGTTGCTACATATGTATTTCCGAACTTTTCAGCATACCAAAATGTGTTTAAGAATTGAAAGATAACTAATTTAACTGTGCATAAGTTTAAATAAAAAAGAACAAAATCGGCTTAGTAACTGGAGATATTTGCGATGAAGTAAAGATATATTTTTGAAGTAAAAGTTTTATTATTTATTTATTGTGAATTTCGATGGAAGTAACTTTGAAATTTTGTTGGAAAATTGTTTTATTTCTATTTATTTTTTTTTTTCTATTTCTATTTTATGAAGTTTGGGCATTTTCAAGGAAGTAGTTTATTTGAAAAGGAAAAAGGAAATAATTTTCATTCGCTAGAGAGGCCAAATCGACCACTGTATATAGGGCGATAGATTTGCAATATCAATGCACCGAACCTGATTGCAATTTAATAATAATCATCGTTAGGGCTATTTACGTCCATACTCGGGCACTTTTGCCTTTATGCATTTTTTTGCGACTGAAGTAAGCAGCCAATAATTTCTATCGCAATAAGAGGCAAACAATAATTTTTTGGAGTATTTTGGCAATTTTCCGAATTTGATTGCAACGGATTTTGAGATATTCGAAAAAAATATTTTTCGAAATTAAAAAACAGTGTGCCTGCTTACATAAAAGAAAATATTTCTGGTTGTATTAAACTGATTTTGATTATTATATTACTGACATATAGACAATTGAATTACCTATGAATTGTACTTGAAATATATTTTTGCCAAATTTAAGACTTGGATGGTATTCATATGAAATATTTCGTAATTTTTAGCAAAGTTTTGAAAAAAATTTATTTCGAACGTAAATTTTAAAAATAAATGTTTTTTGTGGTTCGTAAAGTTGGATTGAATACGAAAAAAATGTGTTATTGTTTATCAAATTCGGGGAAATATGTAGATTTAACAGGAATTTTTTTTAAAAGTGGAAATTTTAAATTTTTTTTAAAAACCAAAAGTTTTTTATGAATAACTTAAGTTTTTAATTTTATAAATTACTAACCGCTTCGCTCGCTCGTCTAGATCTGGAATCTTTCCCATTGGACAACATCGTACGATTGATCGTTGAGTGGATTAATTTCATCATAAAATTTTCAACCACTCGCCATCTTTACATTTTAACCATGTTTGATGGAGATTTGGTAGTTTTCTTCTCGGCATTGTAAGCAGTATCTGATATTAATGTTTTAGTGGACTCAATGTTAACCTATAATGGATCCTGTCGCCATTTTTTTTTTATTTTTTCACGTTCACTCAAGACAAACCACAGATTGAAAAATATTGCGTAACGCGCCATCCGCGAAAGCCGCGAATTTTGTAATATTTTTACATAGCCTATTCTCGTCCTAGGAGGCTTCTGAACATTTTAAAAAAGTCCCATTAAAATCGGACAAAGGGTTTGGCGTCTAACCTCATACAAACAGACATACACTTTTTTTTATATATAAGATTTGGCATCGCATCAAATTTTATCAAAATCAAAATCAGTTTGATAGAATCAGAGCATTTAAGTTGACAAACTTTTTTTCGAAATATCTTGAAATCCATGAACAAATTTTTTGATTTCATTTTCGGATTTAGCTTGCATTTTTACAACAGAAACAAGTAAAACATTTTCAAGATACATTTTTCTGTAAGTTAGTGTTATTAGTCAAGTATTTGGCCCTTATAAATCGTTGTTTTACTTATTCACCTTGTTAGTAGGGCACTCTTGTCGTTATGCCCCATTTTTGCCCACTGATCGAAGCACCTGAAATAAGTTATTAAATTTTTTTAAAAGTACAATATTAACTATTAGTCAACATAAATAAACTCATAAATAAGTTTTAGATTTTTGAAGCAATACCTTGCCTAATTAATGTTTCCAGCCCAGTCTAAAAGAGTTAACTTTTATTACATAAACTCAATTAGCTAATTATGGTTTTGGTTACGCCTGAGTTTTCCCAACAAATTTTCACTTTCTAGCAATATTTACCAAATATACATAATTATTTATTTACTTTTTTTTGCAATTTTCACAGCGGCTTAAAGAGCTCTTAACTCTTTAAAACTTATGGCCTCAACTATTGCTGACTTCATCCAAATGACCTTGTGGCATGGCCATACACAAACAAGTCTATAGTAAGTATGTATGTGCATATGTGTTACACGCAGCTTCTGGCCATAAATCTGTGCAAGTGTGTGTGTGTGTGTGTCTGTGTCTTAGGCCAGGCAATTGACCGGCGACAAAAGCAAAAGTTTTTGCTTACTTGGATTTGTAGCTGTGTGTGTGTGTGTGAGTATCTGTGTTTGTTGTGCACGCAGGTGTTGCTATTGTTGTTGTAGCCGATGTTTTTGTGAAAAACTAACGCACAGAGATTTTGTGCTACATGCAGCAAATTTTATGACCAAACAAACTACAGGCAACACACACACTCACTAACACAGTGAAACAAAGCTTCGACTCAGTTAATTTATGACTATCAAGTCAACAAAATGTTGTTGCCATTGGCAGTTAATGCCAATGCTGCTGTTGCTGTAGTACTCATTGTAGTGTGCTCAAAAGTGGCCAAAAAGTTAGCTCAAGTGGGCAAATGTCTTACTCAGCAGTAAACCAGTCAATTGCTGCCACCCGCTGCTGCCACTCGCTGCTGCCACTGCTGCTTCTGTTGGCCTTGTCGTCTTTGCAACATATGTCGCTGTGTGTGTGTGTGTCAGCCACATGGGGCTTGGCACTCAAATTGCGTCAACTGTGGTTTTATACACATACACTCGCCGGATATTCTTGCTGCATTAATACTTATCCAAACCCTAAACCATGCCCATAACCATAACTATATATGTACATATCCAAATCCAAATCCATATCCATGCTCCTTGTGCATGTCCAACAATCAGCCAATTTTTTTGCCTCATTCCCTGCAGCATCTATAAATTATGGCAATGACCATGCAAATGGATTGTGAATGTTTGTTTGGTTTGTTGAATGTCCGTTTGCACCACCCCCCTACACTCACACACCCCGCCAACCATCCATCCTCGTCGGTTTAATGCATAATACATGCACAATAAATGTTTCAATGTGGGTGAGTACAAATCCCAGTAGGACTTAACGACATGAGGTAGCTACTTATTGAGGCATACATTTTTTTGCCAGGTTCTTTTCAAGGATTTTTCTTAGAAATTATTCGCAACATGTGTATTCCTTTATGGGTAAGGGTATATCGGCAGTTTTTATTTTCGCTAAAGTATCCTCTGGATTTTTATACCCTGTACCGTATGGTACTAAGGGTATATTAAGTTTGTGCAAGCCGAAAATGTATGTAACATATAGAAGGAGACGTCGGAGACACCCCAAAGTTACCTAAACTATGATCAGGGTGAATAGAGAAGTCGATATACCCATGTCCGTCTGTCCGTCTGTCCGTCCGTGTGAACGCCTAGATCTCAGAGATGGTAAGAGCTAGAGTTACCAAACTTTCACATTAGATCCCATATTATTCCATAGGAGGCAAGTTTATTTTATTTTTTTGATATCGGGGATAAATTATATAGCTCCCATGGGGGTGTTTGAGACGACCTCGACAAAATAAAGGGCGTTTTAGATGAATAATTCGTTTGTTTATGAAGATATCGTAACGAAATTTGGTATTCAAAAGTTTTTTATAGTTCCGAATCACTGTACCAAATTTGATCGAAATCGGTTGACTATATCATATAGCTCCCATAGGTCCGATCTTCCAAAAAATCGATTTTTTAACAAAATTTTTTGTGTTTCGTTTGTTTGTTAAGATATTGGGACCAAATTTGACATTCGTGAGTATTTTATAGTTCCTAAGCACTGTACCAAATTTAATCCAAATCGTTTGACTAGATCATATAGCTCCCATAGGACCAATCGGTCCAAAAACACGTTTTTTATACAAAATTCGATGTGTTTTGTTTGTTTGTAAAGATATTTGAAATAAATTTGGCATTCATATCTTTTTTAAGGTATTTAAGCACTGTGTCAAATTTTATTGAAATCGGTTGACTATATCATATAGCTCCCATAGGAACTATCGGTCAAAAAAAAATTTTTGCTAAAAAATTCTTCTGTTTTTGGTTTTTTGTGAAGAAATCGGACTTTATTACAAGCCAGTGGTACAGGGTATCCTAAAGTCGTCCGCGCCCGACTTTACGTCCGCCATTTTTTTACCATAAAGCAGTTAAATCGCTGTGAAACACAATATTTCCTTAATATTTGTATCTTTTGTGTTAGTTGTACCGAAGAGGGATAAGGAATGGTTAGATACTTTTAATAATTCTAATATAATTTTAATAGAACCGAACTTAAAAAATAAAACAAAAATAGTATCTTTTTTATTATTAGCCTGCTTAAAGCATAATGGCCCGCGTTGCCAGAAATTGGCCAAAAGTCCCCTAGAATAAATTCCAAATTTGAACAACATGATAATTGAATATAATTTTATATATATTATGATAAATCAAAAATCTTAACTTATTTTATTATCTATAAATATAACTTCAGAACAAAAAATAAAATTGAGCTAAAAAACTCTTTGATTTTAAATATTTCTACAACTAGTAAAGATTTTGTTCGTTTTTTTTATCATTAAGCTATATTTTGGGGGTTTAACAGGGACTTTTTTTTTTATTTTATCGAAATAAATTTTTAAGGAATATAGTTCTTCACGATTGTCGGAAATTGAATTTTCTATTTAAAAGTTGAATTTTAAAAAATGAGCCAAAGAAAAGTTTTAATGTACAATTTGAAAATTATATAGCATGCAGGTCAAAAAATATAAAAAAACAATTATCAATTTATACGAAAAAAATACAAATTTAATTACGGATTTTTAAAATATTTTTTCGGAATTTAAAAAAGCATATCAAATAATTATAACTTATTAAAAACCAGACCAACCGCCGCCACTCGTTTTTTTGTTATCGGCTTGAAAAGCTGAAACTGTTTGAGGCAATAACTTCAAACCCATTCAATATTTTGGAAAAAGACTATTTTTTCAATATATGTGTAGCTCATATCTACTTCTGAGTGAAATGTGATCCAATTCCAATCAACAGTTTTTTTTTTGAAATTAAGTTAACACTTTTTTGCTTTTTTAAAAAATTTTTTAAATGCTAACCTTAAAAAATCGGCAAGGTCTCGAACTTTCTAGAAAAACAGCTCAAGCCTGTATAAACATGTGCGTAAAATTTCATCACTCTAAAAAAATTATTATGGAAATTCCAGATTTTTGGCCTAAATATGATATGAACGGCACTGTGTGCAACGGGAGAAATACGTAGAATCCATATTTTACGTCCACCAGGAAGAGTTTTTATCTTCTTGGTGGAAAGTTTCTTACTAAGAGTCTCAAAACCTACATTTATTTGATTTCTCGATGCCTATGTTACTAAAGTGTTTCTTGAGTCTCTTGTCAGTAACCTAAGTAAATTCTAGCGGCCCCTTTCAATTCGAAACACCCGGTCCGCGTAGGTCATGATTTTAGATTTCAATGAAACTGAAATATGTTCTCCTTGGTCCATTTCATTAGACAAGTATTTTTTAGCCGAAAAAAATTTTTTTCTCGAACTTCTCGCCATTTTGTTTTTGAGGTAAATGTCAATATTTAACGTCACTTTTTTTTTAATGTACATAACTTTATTAAAAGTGGATGGATTTAGACGGTTAAATATTTGAAATGACCGGAATGAGTGACGCTTTGCAACTATTTTATTAGCAATATTGAAAAAAAAATTTATTTTATTTCCAAAATCAAATATCTCAAAAAGTGTATTTTTTTAATTTAAATTTAAATTTAATTTAGAAATTTAATTTGTGCGCATAAGGAATCGTAAGCGTAGCGTTTGAGAGCAAACAGTGCTGCCCATTTTAAGGTAATAGACACCTAGATGGCTCCACCAGATTTATGATAGATGGCGCTTAGAGAAGAGTAACAAAACCGATCTAAAAACAAAAATTAAATGTACAAAATCGATGATAGAAAAATGTAACTCCCTAAATAGAGTATGATATTAGATGGGCTTAATTTGGCTTATGGCGGATCATTTCAAACGATGGATCCCTGGATTGGTAACAAAACATACCAATAATAACAGCAATTTATAAAAATAAAGTTTTGAGTACTTTCAAATAAAAATAATAAATTTTATTACAAATAATAAATGTAATACAATAATAATAATAAATAAATATCAAGTGAATTAAGCTAAACATCCCAAATCGTTTTATTTGCACTTGCATGATAATAAAATTTTGGGTCAGATTCCAAATATTTTGTTTGCCTTCTACTTTTTTAATTTTAGCCATTTCTTATTCTTTTGCCTACGAGGTGTAATTGTAAATTAGGAGCTAAAACAGAACATATGAAGATACTGCTGGCGCCACCTATAAGCAAGTGCCCAAAAATGGGCAGCACACTAGCTTACACAAAAAATGAACCTTTGATAAAATCTTTTTTTTTGGGTAATTTTGGGTCGAGGAACATAGAACTAAATTTTTTTTTTTGTTTCTTAATCTACGCTTTCGAGATTTTTAACATCTACAGTTCCATTCCGATTTAAAAGATATAGGACTCGAAAAGTTTATAAAAGAATTCTTATTCAAAGTAAAGCTTAACATAATTAAAAAATGTGGTAAAAATTTGTAATTTTGAAATATTTTCGAAACTTTTTTTTTCGATTTGGTTGCTTGTAACTTTATTATTTTTTTACTTAATCTGAACCTTTTGTAGATCATTGTATAGAACACCTCAATACTTTTCGATCTAGTAGTCTTTCATATCGATACAAAATTCACGAGATAAATTAACAAATAACTGAAACAAGTGCCAAAAAATTTCGAAAGCGGTGCTTTAGAAAAAAAAAGCACCGCGATTACCAATTAATTTGGAAACTTGTGTAGTATATAAGACTGCAAGCTAGAGAGCAAAATTCTTTGCTCTATAAATTTTCATGATCTTTTTTAATATTAAGTTTTGTTTGTTCCAGAGCTGTTTGCGTTTCTGCGTACTAGCCAACAAAATTGAAACATTCTTAAACGAATAAATATTTACTTTTAATATTTTGTACTTTACTGTGTAGGATTTGTGAGAAGAATATTTTTATATTTTGGTTTATGATAATATATTCAATTCAATTTATTCTACGGTTTTCATTTATAATATTTGAAGTTAAAGTAAATTCTGATATTGTAACCTTAAGAATTCAGGTTTTAATTACCTTTTCTACTTAATTATAAAAATATGGGACTTTAAAAATGTAAATAGTTGTTTAAAATATTTCAAAAACCAACTGAAAAAATTTAATTAAAATTACTTATTGGCAATTGACTGATAAGTACATAATCCAACATTGAAAAAATAATTTTTATTTTCGGAGTGGTATGTGAAAAATCGTTGTTTCCTAACACACTGTGAAGCACATTTTTGACGGTTAAGGCGTGTTCAGAAGTGGTTTTTTATATAAACTATTAAACTGGTTCCGACCAGTGACCATAGAATGAGCCAATCTAAAGCAAAAATTTTCCAGCACCTGCAAAAAAACACTTAACCTTATTATACAGGAAAATTCAGTCCTGTTCGATTTTATAATAATTTATCCGTAATCCACAAAAATTGTAAATTTTAAAATGTCAAAATTATGTATGCAGCTATCATTTCCGTACGCGATAAAGTATTTTATTGTCAATATCTAAAGAGTGTCAGCTTTAGCCAGTATAAAACTAGTTGGTAACAGTCACAAAAGTGTGTTATAAGTCTGTAGACTGTTCATTTTTTATTTTCCGATTAATCTATGCAAATGTCAATTTTGTTTGTCAATTTCAACATGTAGCACGTTCCCCCAAATCCGATTGGGTGCATATATTGTTTGCAATATGCAACATACAACATATAGCTTGCTGCTTGCAACTTCAACGCTCTTCCGTCAATTAAATTTATTACCCGCCTGTTCGTTCGGTCAAGTTGCAAGAAGGAAAACTGGAAAATTGTGTCACAGTAGACGAAAAGCCAAATGGTGAATTTTACTATTCGACATACATAGCGTAGTGAAAATTTATTGCTAAAGGAAATGTTTTTTTGTTGTGGTTGGTTTGTCGTTGTGCGTACTGCTGGTCAGCACAGTTTTCCGGCTTATAGTTGGATAATCCTTTACAAACAAAAAACAACAACACAAACAACAACCAGCAACAGTGTTGGCAAAGAGGCGAGTGAAAAAGTGAAAGGCTTTCGCTCAATTGTCATCGATCAAGAAATGGCCTTTGCCTTTGACTTTGGCATTAGATACAAAACAATTATTGGCCTTGTGCCAGTTGGCATACAAAAATATTTCCACCATTCACATTTAATTAAAAAGGATTTTATTTACTGCTGTTGTGACTGGACAATTGTCCAGTTTGTGAAAACATTTCACTTCCGTTGGTTTGGTGATTATTTTTTTTATATTTTGTTTGTTTTTCTTTTTTTTTTTGTCACACTCACTTTATTGCCTGCTAATGATACAAATTGTTGTTGTTGTTTTTACAACTCTTTGGCAGCGACAAAAAAGTTTGGATTCGGTTTGGTGTTTGTCAAGACCCACATGACTACCAATTAATAAAATGTGTTTATATTTTTGTATCCTTTTTTTTGACACTTTGAATTGGGGGTCTGTGATGTATTATGTACACACTTGTTTATGTGTTTACACGATGAGTTTGGGCGTTTTACATAATATTAAAATAAAAAAGAAATGGTTAAAAAAAGCGAGTATTGAAAAACGTTCACTCAATGCTAAAGAGTTAAAAGCTTGAGCAGTAGTTCTTTTTTTTAGAAAAGGTAATTTTTAATTTGAAGCCTATCATGAGTTCGTTAATTTTCTAAAAATATAAAACGAACTTTACTTGTATATAACGGGTGATTTTTTTGCTGGTATCCTATTGGCAACACTGTTTTTGAGAGATCACGCGTGAATCGTGTCTTGTGTCATTGTCAAACTTGTTCATCATCATCGTATGGCCATTACAACCCGCTCTCAGGTTACGGCCGACCTCAGCAGCTCTCGCCAGGCGCCTTCCTCGACCGAAGATTTTGCGTAGAATTTTCCTCTCAAACACCCCAAGAGCAGCTACATCTGTCCGTGACACAACCCATGCTTCTGCGCCGTATAAGAGCACGGGCAAGATGAGCGTCTTGTAGAGTGTTACTTTTGTCGTTCGAGAGAGGTCTCTGCTGCACATCTGCTTACTGAGACCATAGTAACACCTATTGGAAAATGTAATTCTGCGCTTTATCCCAAGGCTGATACCATTTTCAGTGTTAACGGCGGTGCCAAGGTACGTGAATTCCTTAACCACTTCAAAAGTATAGCCGTCCGCTACAACATGGGAGCCCAGACGCCGAGCGTTTCTGTTCGTAGACAGCATATACTTCGTCTTGCCCTCGTTAACCGCTAGACCCACTTTCGCTGACTCCTTTTCTATTGCGGAAAATGCAGCAGTAACATCTCGCTTACAACGCCCGATGATATCGATATCATCCGCGTATGCAAGAAGCTGGACACTCTAGTAAAAAATAGTGCCATTGCGATGTACACCGGCCTTCCGCAGTACCCCTTCCATCACGAAATTAAAGAGGTCGCATGATAGAGGATCGCCTTGTCTGAAACATCGAACAGTATTGAAAGGTTCGGAGAGGTCTGTTCCTACCTTAACAGAGCTGATGGTGCCGCTCAATGTCTTTCTGCAAAGACGAATCAGCTTTGCAGGAATACCGAACTCAGACATGGTGGTGTATAGGCGATCCCTTATCGGGATATCGAACGCAGCTTTGTAATCGATAAAAAGATGATGAGTATCGATCTGTTTTTCGTGGGTTTTTTCCAGGATTTGTCGTAGCGTGAAGATCTGGTCTGTGGTAGACTTACCAGGTCTGAAACCGCACTGATAGGGTCCGATCAGTGTGTTGGCATATGGCTTCAGTCTTTCACATAGTACGCTCGACAGGATCTTGTTCAGTTTGGTCTATAATTTAACCATGAATCGACTAACGAACGAACAACGCTTGCAAATTATTGAATTTTACTATCAAAATTCATGCTCGGTTACGAAAGTGCATCGCGGACTTCTTCCAATTTATGAGCTGTTTGGTCGGCCTACTGTAGGAGCTATTCGAAAGCTTGTGACTAAATTTCGAATGGCATCTGGAGTGAAGACCAGCCAGAAGAGCTACCAATGCATCCCGAAAAAGTCACTATTTGGTGTGGGCCGGTGGCATGATCGGGCCGTATTCCTTCAAAGACGACAATGGCCGGGACGTTACTGTGAGTGGCGAGCGCTACCGTCTGATGATTTTTTTTTTGCTCAAAATTGAAGAACTGGACATGTCTGGCATGTAGATTCAACAAGATGGTGCCACATGCCAAACGTCACGCGAAACAATGGCCCAGTTAAGAGCCGCCTTCGGTGAACAGTTTATCATTTGGGGCCCATCAATTGGCCGCCTATATCGTGTGATTTAACGCCTTCGGATTATTTCTTGTGGGTCCATGTTAAGGCTCATGTCTACAGGAATAAACAAGCAACGATTGACGCACTGGAAGCCAATATTGAAGCATTTATTCGTGAAATACCGGTCGATATGTTGGAGAGGTTGTGCCAAAATTGGACCTCTCGCATGAACCATCTAAAGCGGAGCCGCGGCCAACATTTGCATGAAATCATCTTCAAACATTAAATTATATTGATTGTTCTATCGATTCCAATCAAGATTTCATAAATTTTTTCAAATTTTTTGTTTTTTTTGAAAATCAAATACTATACCTCTTAAAAAATCACTCTATATAAATATACATATTAATGATAAGTACAAAAATTTCGTTTTCTTTGGAGTTTTGAGTCCTGGCGATTTCGACATCATTTTTTTGCAAAGTAGTAAAACAACATCCTACAGTCCATACTTAACGATGTAAGAGAGGCCAGATATTACTCCAATATTGTAGACCGAGCAACTTGTTTTTATACTCCGTTATGTTTACAAAACAAATTCATCAAACTGATAGATTTTTATAAAAAAAATGGCGGACGTAAAGTCGGGCGCGGACGACTTTAGGATACCCTGTACCACTAGCTTGTAATAAAGTCCGATTTCTTCACAAAAAACCAAAAACAGAAGAATTTTTAAGCAACAATTTTTTTGACCGATCGTTCCTATGGGAGCTATATGATATAGTCAACCGATTTCAATAAAATTTGACACGGTGCTTAAATACCTTAAAAAAGATATGAACGCCAAAGTTATTTCAAATATCTTTACAAACAAACAAAACACATCGAATTTTGTATAAAAAACGTGTTTTTGGACCGATTGGTCCTATGGGAGCTATATGATCTAGTCAAACGATTTGGATTAAATTTGGTACAGTGCTTAGGAACTATAAAATACTCACGAATGTCAAATTTGGTCCCAATATCTTAACAAACAAACGAAACACAACAAATTTTGTTAAAAAATCGATGTTTTGGAAGATCGGACCTATGGGAGCTATATGATATAGTCCACCGATTTTGTTCAAATTTGGCACATTGCTTAAGTGGTCTAAAAAATTTCCAAACGCCAAATCTGGTTAGGATATCTTTATTAAAAAACGAAATATAGCCAATTTTTCTTTAAAAAAGTTATTTTGGCCGATCGGTCCTATGGGAGCTATATGATATAGTCAACCGATTTTGATCAAATTTGGTACAGTGATTGGGAACTAAAAAAAACTTTCGATTGCCAAATTTCGTTACGATATCTTCATAAACAAACGAATTATTCATCTAAAACGCTTTTTTTTTGTCGAGGTCGTCTCAAACACCCCCATGGGAGCTATATAATTTATCCCCGATATCAAAAAAATAAAATAAACTTGCCTCCTATGGAATAATATGGGATCTAATGTGAAAGTTTGGTAACTCTAGCTCTTACCATCTCTGAGATCTAGGCGTTCACACGGACGGACGGACGGACGGACGGACAGACGGACGGACAGACGGACATGGGTATATCGACTTCTCTATTCACCCTGATCATATTTTAGGTAACTTTGGGGTGTCTCCGACGTCTCCTTCTATATGTTACATACATTTTCGGCTTGCACAAACTTAATATACCCTTGGACCATACGGTACAGGGTATAAAAAGGGGTCGAAATTGCTTCGAATATCAAGCAAGTACTCAAGGATTGCAATATCGACTGGAAGCCTTGCAGAGGTCAAGGGTACGACAACGCTCCAAATATGTCCGGAAAATTGCTCAGTCAGAGCTATTATCTTCGATGATTGCCATCAAGCATATTATTCGCCTTGCGGTGCATATGCCATGAACCTTTGCGGCGTTAATACGATAAAAACAAATATAGAGGCGAAAACGTATTTCGAGAATGTTGAAAAACTCTACAAGATATTCGCTCTCAAGCCCAACCAGGTGGAAAATTCTAATTGAAACTTCAAATTTGTCTCTTCATGCAATATCCATTATTAAGTATTATTAAAAAACGAGCTTGTCAAACAAAAAATTTTATTATGAGGCATTCAATGCTTTAATAAGTTGTGAATTATACGCAGCAAACCATAAAATTGTAATTTATAGCTTGCACCAAAAGCCTACTTAAACAAGATGTGAATTGTAAGCAGCAATAAACTAAATTATGCACCGCTTAAATAATACAATAGCAGATGATATAAAAAATGTATAGGGTGTTTCTTTTGGAGACACAAAAGTTTAAATCATAACAAAATAAAGAAATCGGCGAAAATAAGTGAAGCGGGCCACTTTTTTGGCGACCTTCTCCGATTTTGATGATTTTTACACTGTTGGTAGAGCTGCTAGCCATTAGTAGACACGCCCAATTTTATTGCAAAATTCCATTTATTTATCGAGTTATCGATAACTGAAAATCGGGTTTTTCATTTTTAGACTATTTTTTGATAAGCCATATCTTCTAAACACATAAAGATATTAACACAAATTTTTTTTACCATGACAGATAAAATATTAAATTTAAAAAAAAAATATTTTTTTTATTTTTAAGATTTTTTTTTTAATTTTTTATCATTTTTAATTTTTAATCTTAAAATTGAAAAGTGATCTATGACTTTTGAAAAAAAAGTGTGAATGTCATTTTATGCGTGAATATCGTATCGCTGAAAAAGACGCAAAAATAAAAACGCGGTAACTCGTAGAACTGCAGAAGTTATGCTTATTTTTGTGATGGCACCTCGCATTTTCGCATAACTTTTCCGAATTGAAAGATAATAAGTTCAAACTTGACATGAAAATGGTGGTCTCTTCATGCAATATCTATGACTAGATGGAGTGCTAGGATTGACGCCCATTGAAAAATAACTATCAAGGTATTGTCGCTTCTCTAGAAAAAATTCTTGAAATGGACAACAATTTTAAAGATAATACCTGAGCTCAGAGAAAGCCAAAAGCGCATTCGACAGAAAAAACGATTTCATGATGAAGAATCATGTACAAAGCCCTTAGGAACGCTTTAAAGTTCAAGTCTTCTTTCCACCAGTGGATCTTTCGTTGAATGAGCTCGGCGAGCTGCATTCTAGGATATCAGAATTGTCGATGCTCTTCACATCTATCATTGAGCCACCGGGTACTGTGAGTGATCTCGAATACGCACATGAATATAAAAATATCGGAGCTGATTTGCAAGAGCCATCTATCGCAAGAGATGATTTTGTTGAGAGTGATCTGCGAGACGAAATCGATTTGTTGCATAGGATTCGCAAAGTAATGAAATGGGATCCAATTCTGCCTTGGAGCTGCTGAACCTCATATCTGCGTGTGGGTATGAAAATAATATGCCACAAGTATGTATCGCATTGAGACTTTTACTTGTTTTGCCCCCATCTGTTGTTTCCGGAGAAAGAGACCCACCATGGGCGAGGACGGGTTAAATCACCTAATGATTATCAGCATTGAGCACGAAAAGGAGAGTTCTATCAGTTTTGAGAAGATTATTAAAGAGTTCAGTGCACGAAAGTCAATGAAACGCCTGCATTAAATTGTTGTAACCAAGGACTCTAAAATGGGTACATTGTTTCTTTTTTTTTCCTTAGAGTTTTCGAGTACCGACAACACTGCACGACCAATACTTAATTTTACTTACTATGTATATTAAAATAACATAGAAAATTTCTTAATAAGCCATCATTCTTATTATTAATCTTAAGTACACTTAACTTATGGATTACAATGGAAATCTGCCATCAACTTGTGGTCATAGCAGTATCCGCAAACCCGGATTAGTGATTACTGCTCCACGGTTATAAAATGGAACGACTAACTTTGTCACAGTTTTCCCGGAGAGGCAAGATTGCATGCAAAAAACTCCTTAAAAGGGAACGAGCTGACCTTACTGATGGTTCGAAGATTGGGGCACAGGAGCAGGCATCTTCTCTGAAGAGCATTGGATAGAGATTTCCCCGACTGGTGTAGCGTCTTTCTAGTTGAGACATACATGGTCTGGCGGGCGGTGATCTAAAGCGAACATCTGAACTCCATAAAAACACGAACACGGCGATATCACTAAAACTGCAAAGCTGTTAATGGAAAAATATCCGGGAAAGAAGCTAATTTCACAAAATTGCGGCACAATTAGTATTCATGAAATAACGCAAGTTGAAAGAGTCCCGACCACTGGCCATGACAAACTCTTCAGAAACGACACAGAGATAGAGTCCATATCTAATGGTAATTTTTATCGCTGTTTCGTCGTGGAGTAGACACAAAAGAAAGTGATGAATATTCCCAAAACATTAAAAATAAAAGCATTAAATAAATATAACAAATTAAATTAGTATTCTTAAAAACGAATTAAGCAAACAAAAATTTTATTATGAGGAATTCAATGCTTTAACAAGTTGTGAATTATAAGCAGCAAGCCGCAAAATTTTAATTTATAGCTTGCACCAAAAGTCTACTTGCCTACTGCTTTTGAAACAGCACCCAGCACGCTGTAAAATAATTATTATATCCAAAGTAAAAGTTTAGCCCATATTGCGATACCCTGCAATCAAAGCATAAACGCTGCCATTGAAATAATACGATTTTAAAGATTTGTAATAAACAACACATAAACGCTGTTATAACTTGGTAAATAGAAACTGGCCAATTAATGCATGTCTTTAAAAACTTGTTACCAAAAAACCAGTTCAAATTGTACAACACGACTGCATTTTATTTGGTTTCGATTATATCATCGATCATTAATTGCCGGAGGCTTTTATCGTGCAGCTCCTGGGGCGTGCCACTATGAAACGTGCCAAAATTGTGTTTTTCTTTATTGTTTGTGCAATGACTTTTCCGCCAAGTGAACCAATTAAAAAGTAATATAACAATACATAAATGGTTATAGACCATTTACCAGGGGCGGCAGCTGAATTTAGTATTTGGGTAAAATGCTGCAAATTGTTATGGGCAGTTTATTTTAGACTTGGTAATAAAAGCGCCAAAAGTGCTTCAAGTTCAACTTCAAAATAGAAATAAAGAAGTTGAGCTGGTTCGCACTCCTCTTATAGTTCCGCCTATGTAAATTCACATTGGTTCATTATATCATCGCAGTAGAAACAATAGAAGAAAAGCGAATGCTGAAATTGGAAAAATGTTTTTCATCAAATGGAAAACTTGATGATGAGCATAACACAATGGCCAAAATGCTGGTACCACATTCGTTACGCCTTGCAATTGGTTCACTTACATATACAACGAAACTGTTATGTAATATCTGTGTTTGTGCGTAAACCAGTTCCAGCAAGATGAACCATATAGTTAGCCATGTAGATAGATGGCGTATTTTTTGCGAGCCATTAGCGCTTGAAATAGAGCAGTTCCGGTATTATGGCCAAAAACAGTCACCAAAACAATGCCGTTAGTCTGGTTGGCTTTACAGACATTTAGCGGATTTTGTCTCCCACTCTCTCTCTCTCTCTCTCTTTCTCTATTTCGTACTAACTCTTTCGCTCTTGGCCACATGGCAATCAAATAAATTACCATTGCATGCGGGTGAGTTTCAAATTTCGTTCAGATGAGCCTTTGGCCGTGACGTTGATATCGACTCCGACCACGAAATCAACGTTGGCTTTGACTGCAAAATCCAAATTGCATTCGCATTCGTCTTTTTTATACTCTGCATCCCAAAAGGGTCCATGGGTATTATACGTTTTGGCAGCCAACAAGTTGTTTCTACCAAAATTTAAATCGGAATTAACTTGTTTAGCAATTGAACAATGTTCGTCCATATGAACACCTAATTTCCGCGGCTACAATAACTAGAATATACCAACTTTTAAGTATTATCCCTTATTGAGACTTAGTTTGTTTTCTCCCATTCAGCAATTTTCAGACATACTTTCAACCACGTATCCTTTACCAAAAAATGGCGGACGTAAAGTCGGGCGCGGACGACTTTAGGATACCCTGTACCACTAGCTTGTAATAAAGTCCGATTTCTTCACAAAAAACCAAATACAGAAGAATTTTTAAGCAAACATTTCTTTTTGACCGATCGTTCCTATGGGAGCTATATGATATAGTCAACCGATTTCAATAAAATTTGACACAGTGCTTAAATACCTTAAAAAAGATATGAATGCCAAATTTATTTCAAATATCTTTACAAACAAACAAAACACATCGAATTTTGTATAAAAATCGTGTTTTTTGGACCGATGGGTCCTATGGGAGCTATATGATCTAGTCAAACGATTTGGATTAAATTTAGTACAGTGCTTAGGAACTATAAAATACTCACGAATGTCAAATTTGGTCCCAATATCTTAACAAACAAACGAAACACAACAAATTTTGTTAAAAAATCGTTTTTTTGGAAGATCGGACCTATGGGAGCTATATGATAGAGTCAACCGATTTTGTCTCAAATTTGGCACATTGCTTAAGTAGTCTAAAAAATTTCCAAACGCCAAATCTGGTTAGGATATCTTTATTAAAAAACTAAATATAGCGAATTTTTCTTTAAAAAAGTTATTTTGGCCGATCGGTCCTATGGGAGCTATATGATATAGTCAACCGATTTCGATCAAATTTGGTACAGTGATTGGGAACTATAAAAAACTAATACCACGATACGATATCTTCATAAACAAACGAATTATTCATCTAAAACTTATTTTTTTTGTCGAAGTCGTCTCAAACACCCCTATGGGAGCTATATAATTTATCCCCGATATCAAAAAAATAAAATAAACTTGCCTCCTATGGAATAATATGGGATCTAATGTGAAAGTTTGGTAGCTCTAGCTCTTACCATCTCTGAGATCTAGGCGTTCACACAGACAGACGGACAGACGGACATGGGTATATCGACTTCTCTATTCACCCTGATCATATTTTAGGTAACTTTGGGGTGTCTCCGACGTCTCCTTCTATATGTTACATACATTTTCGGCTTGCACAAACTTAATATACCCTTGGTACCATACGGTACAGGGTATAAAAATACGACGGATAAATTTTGAAATCGTTCTCTTCGATTTGGACGATTGTTACAAATTAATAACTTAATATTTTTTATTTTTCAGAATAACTATTATTCATTGATTTTTCGATAAATAAATAATATAAATATATAAATATTTAGGTAGACTTCGACAGGACTTATCCTGTAAATGTATAAAGACATGGATTAATAAGTCAATAATGAAAATAAGTTAATTTAAAAAAAAAACATTATTTTAAAAAAAATATTATTTTGCTTCAATATTTAATATTTTTTAAAGTTTTTCTTAAATGGATACATACACGCCTAAAATTTGACCATCGTTATTTTGTATTTAAAAAAAACATTCCTAAAACGTGTTTTTTTTTTAAATATTTTTCAACTTTTTTTTTAATTTTAAACTGAAATGAATTCACCCATTTAAAATTTGATCATATTTTTTTTTTATTTTTAATGAAAATAAATCATAATAAATGTACTAACAAAAATCAAAATACTTTTTATTAAAACTAATTTTTTTTTTAATTTTTAATGATTTTTTAATTTGTAGTTAATGTTTTTAATTCCCGCGCCTGAAATGTGATCATTATTATTTTTATTTGTAATTTTAAGTAATAAAAAAATTCATAAAAAAGTACTTGCAACAAAAAAAACAAAGTTCTAAGAACACTTAATTTTTAAAATAATTTAAAAAATTTTTTTTCTTATTTAAAAATTTAAAATTAATATGTACAATTCACGCTCTTAAAATGTGATCAACATTATTTTTGGTTTTAAATTTAAAATTAAAAATTCTAACGAAAATACTTTCAAATAATCTAATTTTTTTAAAACTTTTAGAGTTTTTTATTAATTTGAATATTTTAATATAATATGTTGAATTTACGAGCTTAAAATGTGAGCATAATAATTATTTTTTTAATTTAAAATAAAAAAAAATTGTTAAAATATGTACAGACAAAAAAAAAATTCTTAAACATTTTTTTTTACAATTTTTTTTTAATTTGAAATTTTTAAATGAATATGACGAATTCACGGAAATTTGATCATTATATATTGATTTTAAATTTTAAAAAATTTGATTACCTACAAAAATATCATAATTCTTCTTAAAACTGGATTTTTTTATAATTTTTAAAGTATGCGTTTTAATTTGCAATTTATATGTTAAATTTAAGTTCTTGAATTCTGCTTATTATTATTTGACATTAAACAAAAATACTAAAAAATTAACAAAAAATATATCCAAATTTTTATTAAAAGCTTCAGTTTTGTTAGTTGAAATTATGCAAGTATCTTTCTGCCCCCAAAAAAGGTAAATATTAAGATATATAAAAAAGTCCTTAAAAATTTAATTAAAAAAAATTAAAATTTTACTTAAAACTTTATTCTTTTTCAAAATAATTTTTACTAATTTGAAATATGTAGAATTCTAAATGGTATCATTATTATTTTTAAATTTTAGTAAAATGAAAATAAATAACAAATAAAAAAAAATCACGGCACAGCTAAGGACCAAAAGGTCTATGCTAGGCTGCACAGCGTAGCCTAACCTAAAAAAATCACAAAACTATTCTTAAATCTTAACTTCTTCTTTTATTAACAATGAAATTATTTAAATACCTTTATGCTCCGCTAAGTCTACCTAAATATTTGGATATCGTTAACTCAATGAAAAATTTACATATGTATAACAAAAAAAAAAATGACTTTTATCTCGTCCATAAAAATGAAGCACAGAGTATCCCATAGTCGATTATCAGCACAACTGTTTGACATTTGCAACTGCAGGTGGCTTCAAAATCCGCAACATATTTCGGCGTATGCAATGAATGCGCTTCCAACTCAACTTGTGGCAACTTTTGTTGGACGCAAATCAAATGGTTTTTACATTTTTGGTCTTTTAGGCAACCAGGAAGCGGCATCACTCTCATAAATACTCACACAGATGCACCCATGAATGGACTCCACATAATCCTGTGGAATGAACCTGTATCACCCGACAAGCAACGTTGGCTCCACTCCGCTGGTTCCCGTTCCCGGTCTGAGTCTGTGTCTTCTGGTGGTCTGGTGGTAATTGTGTTGTTCGTTGTTCGACTCTCTGAAAGCCGAAAACCAAAACCAAAAACCAAAACGACATAATCGCTACGTTTAACCGAGCTTCATAAGCTTCAATTACGTTTTTGACTTTGGCATTTGGGTTCATGTTTTGGTCGGTTTACATGTATGAACTAACACATAGGCACATGGGTATGTACAAACATCATATACCTACATATATGTATATGCATAAATGTTTCTATATATTTGTGTGTAATTGTGTTATAAGTTGTTGTTTTTGTTGTTATTGAGTTTTGAATTTTCACTATCACTCATGACGTGTAAGTTGTTTGTAATGCGCTACAACCGTCAGAGCATATAAGTTTGTATATGAGACATGCAATCTAAGTTAAATATTGAACAGAAAGAAAGCATTTTTGAACACTTCTTACTAAATTTTTTGCCTAAAATCTTATTCTTTCGAATACTACAAATTTGGAGCAGGTTTTTTCCAGTTTTCACATTTGTAAAATCTACTTGAATCTAGCAATAATGACAAAATATGATACTGATATAGTCAACCGATTTGGATTAAATTTAGTACAGTACTTAGGAGACTATAAAAAACTCACGAATATCAAATTTGGTCCCAATATCTTAACAAACAAAGCGTTAAACACAACAAATTTTGTTAAAAAATTCGACATCTTTTGGAAGATTGGACCTATGGGAGCTATATGATATAGTCATACCGATTTCGATCAAATTTGCGCACATTGCTTAAGTGTTCTAAAAAACTTCCAAACGCCAAATCTGGTTACGATATCTTTATTAAGACAACGAAATATAGCGAATTTTTCTTCTCAAAAAGTTCAGTTTTGGCCGATAACGGTCGCTATGGGAGCTATATGAATATAGTCGAACCGATTTTGATCATAATTTGGTCACAGTGATTGAGGAACTATAAAAAACTTTCGAATACCAAATTTGGTTACGATATGCTTTATACAACAAACGAGATTATTCGATCTAAAACGCTTTTTTTTTGTCGAGGTCGACTCAAACACCCCTATGGGAGCTATATAATGTTAACCACGATATCAAAATAATAAAATAAACTTGCCTACTATGGAAACTAATAAGGGATCTTTAAAGACTGTGAAAGCTTAGGTTAATTTATAAAGCGTACTTCTCGTATTTACAACTGATGATTATTTTAGGTGAACTCGAATTGTTTTCGACATCTCATTATATATGTTACATGATATCTTCGACTTGTACAAACTTAATATATTTTCCTCAAACAACACATTTACTTAAGATAAATATGAATTTTCCTTATTTTTATTTAGGCAAATTCCTTAAATATGTCCACCACCATGTTTGTATTTCTGCGAAAATGTTGTAAGCGAAGCAGGCCACTTTTTTTCCGACCTTTTCCGATATGGATCATTTTTCATATTTGTACCTCAAGTTGCTAATAGCTAATAGTAAGCACGTCAAATTTTATTTCAAAATTCCATATATTTATCGAGTTATCGTTAGCTGAAAATTGCTTTACTTATTGGCAAATATCCTGATTGTGTTTAGCTGATTGTGATAATTTACTTCATTGTAGATAATTTAATTACCCATTGACTATATTCGGAAAATATTTTTTTTAAATTTATGGTTTGATCGTTTTTATTCACCCATAAGAAACTTTTCGCAATTTTCCCAAAATTTTTAAGATAATTTATGTTTTGAACACAAATTTAAAAGTTATCAAAAAATTTTTATATAGTTTTTTTTAACATAGTTATTAAGAAATTACGAAGAAAATCACCCATTCATTTTCTATTTATCAATATCAGAACAAAAATTGTGAAAATATCAGAACATTTTTGTAAAAAGTACAAAAAGTCTAATTTTTCTCAAAGCCAAAATTTTGAAATGGATAATTCGTTTGCTTATAAAGATATGGACATCAAATTTGGTGTTTGACTAGTTATTTTTTTTTAAATATGTCCCAATCTGTAGCATGTCATTTTACATAATAAGGAAAAGTCGCCTGTACCATATGCCAACTATTTTATTTTATCGCTTATCGCTAGTGGAAGCCAGCGAAAAATATTTTTAAAGCTACACGTGAAGTTTTGGGCTATTTTTTTTTTGTGTGCTCCCTATACACTATAAACGTAGTAAAACAAATTTTAAACACGAAATCCAAAAATTTTTTTTAAATATTTAAAGCTCCCTTAGGATATAATAACGGCAGAAAATTCAAAGTTTACATCAAATATCGATATATCTTTGACGTGCGTCCAATATGAGAATATTGCTTTTATCAGGACAGGATTTTCAATAAATTTTACTCTTTGTCACGAAGAGCAAATATGAATGCAAAAATTCGACAGACCATTGGCATGTATGACTAAAGAGAGCACTCGCAAAAGAGAACAAACGGAATTATGCACTTATTAAGTATAAAGAGAGCGAAAAGAATCTAAGTTGAGCCATGGGCTATAGTATAGTAAAAATTGGTTTTGATTAGGGAAAAATAGCACACCAAAAACAAAAAAGGGCAAGAGGGTGGTTAAAAATATAAAAAACTGTATTGTAGTCATTTTGGCGCCATCTACAGTCCAAAATATGGACTTCTGCGTAAATCTTCCATTGTAAATAAAATTTTATTTTTTTCTAAGTTCTCCGAGTTATATTATGTATTAAGTAAAGAAACCAAGATTCTAGCCTTCTCTTACTAAGATATAGTTAGCAATTTTTAAGATATCATGTTAAGACAGAAATTAACAAAATATTTGAAGAGCGCAAAAAATAATCAAAAAACCTATGAAAGTTAATAACTTAAAAGCCTAACTTACTAACTTAGGAACTATAGTATACGATTGGACTTAAAAGGGGCATGTCCCCAAACATAGTTCACTGGCTATGCTATACACTACCATTGTCAGACCTATACTGATGTGTAGAGTCATCGATCTGCTGGCCTACCTTATATAAAGAGACCAACCTCAAAACGTTAAGTAAGGTTCATCCACCATTAGTGGTGCTCGACGCTCCACACCAAACAAAGCACCAGATGCTTCTCTTAACCTGCTACCGCTGAACAAATTGGGGAAACAACAAGCCACTCTATCAGCTTTACGCATGAGAGAGGCGAAAAAATTGTGTGACCAAGATTTTAGTCATGCAAAGATTCTTAAGTGGAGCCCACTTATGCACGAAAGTACCGACTACTGCATACTGCAGGAACATTTCACAACCAAATTCAGAGCCTATTCCAAACAGGGAGGAGTGGAATACAGGTATACCAGGCACAGCTGGCTCGGATGGTTCCAAGCTAGACGACCGTGTAGGCGTCTACGATGAGGAACTCAACGTTAGATATGGTTTCCGACTCCCGGATACCTGCAGTGTTTTCCAAGCTAAGCTCATTGCAGTCCAGGAGGCTTTAAGAACAATATGAAACCTACAAGCTCGAAATAAGAACATTTGTTTCTGCTCGGACAGGCTAAGCGGCTATTAAGCCCCTAGTTTCGACGGCTTTTTTTATGAAGTCAGTGAATAACTGCCACTTATCTCTAGAGAAGATAGCTGAACAGTTTTTAATTCACCTCATATGAATCCCTGGACATAGGGACTTCGAGGGCAACTGTATTGCGGATGAACTGGCTAGTACAAGGAACTACCAGCATCCTCCTTGAAGACAAGGAGGACCTGGGTATACCCATGGGCAGCTGCAAACTAAGAAAACGAAATTTTTTTTGCTCTCTGGGCAAATAAAATGTGGAAGGATATCGCGGCAAACTTGACCGACATACTGCAGTACAAGAACCAAAGAATTTTGCTGTCTGAATAGAGCCTAGTTCTCAAGTGTTATCTGTGCTATCACGGGACACTGACTGGAGGGAAGTCACGCATCCAGGTTGATTGCTCCCCACCATGACTTCTGTGGAGATGAGGAGAACCTGGAGACAGTGGAACAATTTTTCTCCTAAGCCCTGGGCTGAGCAATAAAAAATTCAGGTTTCTAAAGCTACACTTTCTTATCTCAGCTCTCTGAGCAGAGTCCTTTTGCTTTTTGAGATTTATTCAGGCTGCCGGATGGCTTTCTCAACTCATACAGAAAACCTCTCAAGTGGGGAAGAGTGGTGGAATGGCTCACTTTAGCTGTATCGCAATGGGTCTATCCTTGCCCTAAGTAAGTTGGGACGTCAGTCCCAGCTGCCGCCCTAACTTAATTTAGGAACTTAGGAACTTACCAAATACTAAAAATAAAATTTTAAATTCAATTTGAACATATTTTTTTTTAAATTTTTACTGCACTATTAACACATCGCTCTCGCCTCCCCTTTGGGCGCCCATAATCGTTGTGCTTTTTAATTTTGTAGTAGCGCATTATCAAGTCGACTATGCCTTACTTTGTTTATGATTTAATTTCTCATTATTATAATTTTTTTTATGCTGTTTGCTTTGTTTTTATTATTTCTATGCCATTTGCCGTTAGGCCGTGGTCTTGTTGTCGCACTCTGCAAGTGCAGCCAACAAGTTGCTCGCTCTCTTTTGACGCTCTGCTGCAACGCCGCTCTCCCCTTACCCACCATTTTAAGGTGACTCTCTTACAATCTATTACTAAGCTACTAATACGCGGCCGGTCGGTAGGTTGATTGTGTTTTTGTATCTTGTATCTTTTACTCTTTCTGCTTCGGCAACTTTATTCGCTGTGTCATTATGTAGTTTTTGTTGTTGTTGCCACTATTGTGATTACTGCCTGATGTTTCGCGCTCTTTCTCTCTCCCAAGTTGAAGTTACAATTTCCAGTTGTTGCAGCCACAATGTTGCACATTTCACTGTACCCCACCAAGCGTCGATTTGTTGCGTTAATTTTTTTCGATATTTAAACGGATGTAAACGCCAACTTCAAACGCAATTTCATTTTAACATTGGCGAAAAACGGTTGTGGCGCCTCAACTTTAAGCCCAAATAAAAATTTTATTATAAAATAAAATAAAAAAATAACGAAATAAAGTTACAAAGCGTTTAAAGTAACATTTAAAAAATATTAAACATTAAAATGCATGTGCCCAAAGGAGTAAGTGTTAAAAATAAATAAGCCAATTTACCAACTTTAAAAACTAAATATACATAAAACAAAAAAATGTCAATCATGACAAACAAGTTCATCGAACGTTACAAAAATTTAAATTAAAAAATTTTGCAAATTAAATGCAAAAAGCTAGCTTAAGTGCAAAAAATGGCATAATTTAAATTAAAAAAATAATAATAAAAACTGTTGAAATTAAAGCAAAAACTTGATTTGTTTTTATAAACTCAATTGCGTAAATTTCATTGACTTCAATCGTGCATGAAATTAAAAAAAAAAAAATTAAAATGAATAATTAACGCAGAGACAGTCACTGACTTTTTGTTAATAAAAACTGAATTGCTTGATTATGTTAAATAATATGACGTTTATTTTTTTATATTTTAAATTAAAGCTAATGTGTTGCAATATTAGCAGTCCATGGCACAGGATACTTAAGCATTTTAATAGCTTGGGACTAAAAATTAATTATTTTGTAATAAACAAAAAATAAAGTGCTTGGTTTTTTTTTGTGTGCTGAAAAGCTTGACAATAAACATATTTATAATATTATTTTAAGCTTATGCCTGGGATTTTTTTTTGGTATGGCAAAAACAAAATAAGTAAAAATGTCTCCTTTTATAAAAAAAAAATTAATAAAATCATAAAAACAAAATCGCGTATTTTGCTTTGAAACAATTGAAGTCTTAAATTATTCTAATTTTATTACACTAAAAGTTAAAACGATCTTATGCAGATTAAGAATTTTATTATAAAAAAAATCTGTGGATTTGTTAGGAACACTAAAAAAACATAATAATCCTACAGTACTATAGCAACAGAATTAAAGAATACAGAATTTAAAATTCGGAAATCCTTTAAGTTCTCTTTTATCTTTAATAGAAAGCGCCTATGATATTTTTTGTTCAGAATTAATTTTTGTAGGATATTGTATTTTTAAAATTTTTTTTATCAGAGTGTTTAGTTCAAAAATAAAAACAACTTTTTTATCATAGCAGAAATCAGGTGATGGGCGGAATCAAATGTCTGCACTTAATTCTGTTTTTATTTCGGCTCCATAGAAATTTAATAACAAAATTAAAAAAAAAAAAAATGGTATAAATTTTAAAACACGATTTTATTTAGCAGTTTACATTTTTTAAGCAGAACGTTTAGTTCTAATGCAACAAATTTTTTACTATCGCAGAAATTTGTATTTTTAAACCCTGTACCGTATGGTACAAAGGGTATATTAAGTTTGTGCAAGCCGAAAATGTATGTAACATATAGAAGGAGACGTCGGAGACACCCCAAAGTTACCTAAAATATATATATATATATCAGGGTGAATAGAGAAGTCGTTATACCCATGTCCGTCTGTCCGTTGGAACGCCTAGATCTCAGAGATGGTAAGAGGTAGAATAACCAAACTTTCACATTAGATCCCATATTATTCCATAGGAGACAAATTTATTTTATTTTTTATTTTATAAGCTCCCATATGGGTGTTTGAGACGACCTCGACAAAAAAAAGTTTTAGATGGATAATTTGTTTGTTCATGAAGATATCGTAACCAAATTTGGTATTCATAGTTTGGTATTTTATAGTTCCTAAGCACTGTACCAAATTTGATTAAAATCGGTTGACTATATCATATAGTTCCCATAGGAACGATCGGTATAAAAAAAATGTTTGTTTAAAAATTCTTCTGTTTTTGGGTTTTTATGAAGGAATCGGATTTTATTGCAAGATAGTGGTACAGGGTATCCCAAAGTCGTCCGCGCCCGACTTTACGTACGCCATTTTATATTACGGCAAGGTAAAATCAAGATTAATAGAGAAAATCAATACACCCTATATCCATGAAATTTTAAAAAATTTTGCTCTAAGAAATAAAATAATCGGTTTCAAGGAATATTATTTTTTTTTATGTTGAGGGGTTCGAGGAATGAACATTTTTCATACAACTTTCTTAACATTTATAGTTTTTGTTTAAACGAAAGTTCGCTTTCTAAAACTATCCTTTTCTTAGATCGACAACTTACTACTACAAACTACAGTGAATTTTTTGAACTTTGTTTATATATAAAAAACTCGTTTTTTCAAAGTGGAACTAGACTTAAGACTTTGAAACTTAATTTAAAATGCTACTTTGGGCAGTATCCTGAAATTTTTAAATTTTTTAATCCCAAACAAATAGGTATCGTTTTAACCAAAATAATTTTTCAGAGAATTCTGTTTTAAAATAAATTATTTTGTTAGCTGCTTAATAAATAAAAAATACAAAACATTTTAAATTTTTACTTAATTGAAAACAAAAAAATTATCTTACTTTTGTAAACAATTTTTAAAATTTCCTTGAAAAAATTTTTTAATTTTCCTTTTAATTTTTTTAAATATAGTTGCACCAAATCGACTTGAATTATATTTACACTTTAAAAAGATGGAAAAAAGTTGAAAAAGTATTTAAAGTAATATGCACAAAATAGAAAAAAAAATAATAGAATAACAAAATTTTTTAAAAATTAAATATATTTAAAAAAAAACAATAACCAAAAACTATATTTTACTTTAAAATCAAAATTTCAGAGATTTATTAAAAAAAAAGTACAAAACAAAGTTTTAAAGCTTTAAAAACAAATAAAAAAGATAAAATTATCTTATATAAAATAAAAATTAATAAAATGGCAGGCTTTACTTAAGAAAAACAAATTTTTTTTACTTAAAAACAAAAACAAGAAAATTTCACGTTTTATTTGAAAAAACTTTAGTTTTAACTTTAAAATTAAAGAAAAATTCGGGTTTAAAAAAAAGTAACATTTCCTGTTTTTTAAAAAAATTTACTTAAAACAATTAGGGAAATTTAAATTTTACTTAAAAACAAACATAACAAAATATCGTTTTTTTCTTAAAAACAAAATACAAAAAAAGTTTTTCATTTAAAAAAATAAGAGAAATTTAAATTGTAGTTAAAAACAAAAATAGGAAAATTTTAGGTTTTATTTAAAAATTTCATAAAATTCATATTTTACTTGAAAACAAAAATAACAAAATATAATCTTTTTCTTTAAGACAAAATATAAAAAAATATTTTATTTAAAAATAATAAGGTAAATTCAAATTTTGCATGAAAAAAAAACTGTTGCCTGTAAAGTCGGTTTTACGGGCGAAGATTTTACGTGACAACGTCTTTTTCTCGGTAGAATATTTATTGATATGAATATTATTAAATTGCACAATAATAATTCCTATTTGAGTGATTTTGTTGAGGATAGGACGATGATAGGAGAAATAGGAAATGAAAGGAAGTGTTTCTGCTGTAATGTGTCTTGCGAAAGTCAAGTCGATGGTTGTTTCTTTTAACGTAGTTGACTTAGAAACGTTTGATACGCAATCAAGATTATACGTATATTTCATGAAATTATGAAACGAGTTGTCAGACTTTACGTTTTCGTATCTCTTAATAAAATAAAATTTTCTCGGCAGTAGATAATAAATAAAAAGGTATAAACGAATGGTTTGACTGAAGAAAGACCGAACTATGCTTGTTAGCATGCAAACAAAATAACAAAATTTTGTGTTGCTAAGGTAGCGCAGTGCGAGTTTCTATTTGTGCATTACTTTTTCCGCAGTTGTAATGCAGATTTTTGGCAGATCACTGCTTTTCTATTTGCCTCCGCTAACAATCCCTCAAACGAAACGCAGCGCTTGTAATCAATTACGTTTTCTGCGGAGGTAATGCAGTATTTCGGCAGAGGCTATGCGCCGCTGGGGTTAATCAGTTGCGCTCACTCAAACCTAAAAATAGCCACCGCTGTGAGCAGTGTCGGTTTGGTGCTGAGCGCTAAGCGGTGCGGCTGACGCTGTGCGTTGCTTGTTGCTGCGATTCACAAAAAGTCGCTGGTTCGTTTATAGATAAGAGCAGAGCGCAAACCAAAAATAAAATAGTTATTCAGTTGCGCTCACTCAAAACTAAAAATAGCCACCGCTTTGAGCAGTGCCAGTTTGGTGCTGCCAACTTATGCCACTTAATGCCACTTATCGTTACGATTATTTATCGCTAGACTTATCGTTATGGTTATCGTTAGATTTTTTCAATGGTGCCTCCCATACAAACCTAATTTAAGACGTTGTCACGTCAAAATTATAAAAAAATGTCAAGTTTTTCTAAAAAAAATCAGTTTTACCTAAAACCAAATACAAGAAAATTTCAGGTTTTACTTAAAAAAAATTTTAGTTTTTAATTTAAAAATATAAGAAAATTTCGGGCTTAAAAAAAAATTTCAGGTTTTTCAATAAGGAAAACACATTTTTTACTTAAAAACAGCAATAAGAAAACTTCAGCTTCTTCTTAAAAACAAAATACAAAAAATATTATATTTAAAAATAAGAGAAAGTCAAGAAATCTTACTTAAAAACAAATATTAGAAACTATATTTAAAAAAAATAATAAAATCAGCGTTTTCCCAAAAAAATACCAAAAAATATTTTACTTAAAAACATAAAGAAAAATTAACATTTTAATTAAAATCAAAGATAAAATTTTCAGGTTGTAGAAATTAAAAAAAATTAAATTTTCTTAAAAAAAAAATAAAAAAAAATAATTTAGTCAAAATCAAAAATAAATAAATTTTAAGGTTTTAAAAAATATTTTACTTCAAAATAAGAAAACTTTAAGGATTTATAAAAATAAATTTAAATATTATTTAAAAGAAATAGAAAAGAAAATTCTCATTTTACTTAAAAAAATAAGAAAATTTCATATTTTACTTTTAAAATAGAAGAGGAATATATCATAATTAAAAAAAAATGGTTTGATTTAAGAAATTAAATAAAATTAAATTTTCTTAAAAAAAAAATCAAAAAAATAATTTAGTTAAAATTAAAAATAAAAAAATTTTAAGGTTTTAAAAAATATTTTACTTCAAAATAAGAAAACTTTAAGGACTTATAAAAAAAAATTAAATTTTATTTAAAAGAAATAGAAAAGAAAATTGTCATTTTACTTAAAAAAAATAAGAAAATTTCATATTTTACTTTTTAAATGGAATAGGAACATATCGTTTTTAAAAAAAATGGTTTGATTAAAAAAATGGAATCATTTTTTAAAACTGATCTATTAACAAGAGATTAAAATAAACTTGATTAAAAATATTATCTAGTTTTGGGTTAAAGTTTTGGGTAATCCTTTGAGGGCTTAAATAAAATAATAAAAAATAAAACGTTCAGAATAATTTGAATTCGAAAGAGACCTATTGACATCACAGATTATACAAAAATTTATTGAGAACATTCTCTAGTTTAAGGTTTAGATTTTGGTGATGAATGATAAGAAATAAGGCGTTCGGATTGAAAATTCAAAAAGTGTTGAGTTCCAAACCCAACGTTCCCTCCTTATTTGGAATGCTTTCCTCGGAAATTCTGCTACCTAGACTTCACGCATTTTTAAAGGCATTCCCCAAATTAAATGCAACTCAAAAGCATCTTAAACACAAAGTAACCCAACCCCAAAAAACAAATGACTCCCTAATTATTAAACGTAGCCGAAATAAATGAAACTCTTTAAGAGATAAATTATTTCAGGACATTCTTGCAACCGAAGACGCCACAAGATTTGGCCAAAGTCTGCTATTTTCGTTTATTTTCTTGACCTTTTTGGTATAATTTGGTAACATATTTTGTTAAATTGCTCGAGTTGAGTTTTATTTTTTTGTGTCTGTTCAAATTTCAAATTGATGTCCTTTGAAAAATAACAACAGTTAATAAATGTGTGGCCAGCAGGAGATAAATTACAAACAATCTACGGCTAGCTGGTAATAGCCAGGCCCAAACCAATTTCAATCTTTTGTGGAGGCTTAAACAGCAACCAAAACAAATGACATTTAGAAGCGGCAATCAAAATCAGATTTGCTGCTAATAATAACCAACGAAAGAGGATAAAATCCGCCCCATTATGCTAATTTAATTGTCATTGTCTGTTTATGGTTCTACAATTTATAACGCATACGCAGCGTGGGCCACACAATGTGCCTGAAATAATGAAAGAAAAGTCGGAAAATGTTATATTTATGTCTGATTTTTATTTTTTTCTCAGGCCCTAAGCTTTCTGTTTATCACTTGCATGATGTTTGCTCTGACAAGCGGCTATCCATCAAAGGAAAAACTCAAGTAAGTTGAGAGGAGTCAAATGGCGTCCATGACATTTTCACATTTTCATTCGCATTTTCATTTTCATCTGTAGAATCCGCATACACGTGCCCGTCAAGCATCATACACATGTGCACACCAAGACCGTGATAAAAAAGGTACCACTGCCCATACCCGTTCCGGTCAAGGAGCATAAGGAACATAAGGAGCATAAAAAGCATCATCATAGCTATCAGCATCATTATCGTCCTGAGCCGGAGCCCGAACACGACGAGGTTGAGGATGACTTTGAGGGTTACGATTATCCCAAAAAGGCCAAAAGACGTACGCGGCATCCTTTCGTGTAAATGGATGGGTAATCGTTGGGGTCGACGTCTGGATGCGAGTTGCAATGGCATCCAGGCAACTTCAAGCAATATCGAAATCTACAACAAAATCGACAGCATCGAAGTGAAATGAAATGGATTACAATTTTAGACATTTAAGTAAATAAAACCAAAATAATTTTAAGCTATAATGAAAACAAGCTGCACACACACACACATAAACATATATACGTTAAAAGGACTCTTGTATCTATGTGGGAGTGTGAGTGTGTGTGTGCTGGTCTATAACTGGGTGTGATTTGTCAGTGTTTTAGATTGTAAGTAAAACTTTTCTGTGCAATAAATAAAGTAAACAAATATTAAACACAAAATCTTAAATCTTGAGCACAATTTAAGAGAATACCACAAGGCAAACATGGCTTAGGAAAAAGGTAAACTTTGGTAAACGAAGCTTAAATACTCTTTCAGAGCATATATAACTATAATTTGAAATACTTCTTCTGCATATGGAGCTTTAAATTAATTTGTTTACTCAAAATCTTGGGCTTCTAATGGTTACCCTAGTATGATCCATCTAGAAATAAAAAAAAAACCCCAACTGGCTGATGTGGTGATCTAAAAATGCAGTTCATTACAAAAAACTTTTTTGAATGGAACAAAAAATATAAAAAATTAACAACAGAAACTTCAGCATCGGCACAAATATGCCTAGAATGTCATAGGAAATTAATTCCATTTGTGTACTCTGAGAAGTTCCTTTTCGATTTTAACACTAAGAAAATTAATGTATACCCAAAAAAAGCTCAACATTTTTGCTGGCGAAAAGAAGAAAATCAATTTCGAGGATGTTTTCTTTTTTAACATTAGGAAGCTTGTCATAAATTAAACAGATAAAAGTCAAACTTATGGAATACTTAACGGATTTCATGTCCTTCATTTTTAAGCAGATTTTAAATCAGAATTTTATTATTATATTTTTTTTTTTTACTACCAGTTCGCACTTAGCATCTAGTCTCATTGGAGACAGTTATTGTTTTATTAATATCATATAATTTACTGATTTTTTTAAGGACAGATTGTAAATTAAATTTAAAAAAAGTAAGAAACACGAAGACTTTTTTAATATTTATCATTGTTCTGCAATAGAAAGTTCGTTTTCTAAGAACTTTTGATACTTTTTTATACAATAACTTACTAATCGGCTCCATCTATAAACCACAATTAATTTATTTCAAGTTTATTATTAATTTAAAAATGTCTTTCTTTTAAGATAAACCTAGATTTAAGCTTACATCATTTCACACATAGAGAAAATTACTTTTATGCTACTTTTTGCAGAATCCAAAAAAATATTTTTCTACCAAAAGTTATCCGTAGTATTTCTAACATTGGTATCTCATAAGCATCGTAACAAATTTCCTAGTTTCTAAATTTTTTAATGGACTTCTTATGGACGGACAAATCCCAAAGACGTTTTAGATTGGATTTTTTTGAGAAAATAATATTGGTTAGGATTGCTTGCGAAATGCATACAGCGCTTCCTAAAACATAAGAAACATGGAATGTCATTTGAATCTCACAGATATTTGTACTTTTTGATACCGATAATATTTTGATTTACTGTTCGACAGGAGAAAAAAATAATTTTTTTTTTTATTTTACCTAATATAAAATCACAAGATCCAATAAAAATTTGGTCTGGAATGGAATTTAAAAATACAAACATTTAAAAAAATACTTTATGGAAAATAATGGATTTCAAATTTTGAAAGACATACTGAGTTGGTCACGTTCGACATCCTTACAGTGGAAATAATGAAAGTAAAATAACACAGGTCAACATGGTTCAGTTGTTGGAAAGCTAAGAGTCATTTCCGAAGTAATTTGGGGCGTAGAATCCGAATCCGGCGTCAGAACTGGCCCATCACGTCAGGATTTTGAGATATTTGAGGTTATGTACCCAAAAAATGGCGTTTTTTCCTACATTTGAGGTTATGTACAGGGCGCAAAAAATTTTTGCGGTTTTTCTCTCCAGTTACATAATTTAGTACAACTCTTACCCTTCAATTTAAGGGTTCAAGAGATCAATTACGATTTTTTTTCGCAAAGTTATGGCTTTTCGAAGTTACGAGATATATCCTTCGACGTCATTAGCATTTGCAGTAAGCCTTTGAGATAATAACACAGGTCTACAAATACAGGGGTCATGTGAGTTGTTGGAAAGCTAAGAAAGGTTATTTCCGAAGTAATTTGGTGCATAGAATCCGAATCCGGCGTCAGAACTGGCCCATCACGTCAGGATTTTGAGATATTTGAGGTTATGTGCCCAAAAACTGTCGAAGGGATATATCTCGTAACTTCGAAAAGCCATAACTTTGCGAAAAAAAATCGTAATTGATCTCTTGAACCCTTAAATTAAAGGGTAAGAGTTGTACTAAATGATATAACTGGAGAGAAAGACCGCAAAAATTTTTGCGCCCTGTACATAACCTCAAAAGTAGGAAAAGACGCCGTTTTTTGGGTACATAACCTCAAATATCTCAAAATCCTGACGTGATGGGCCAGTTCTGACGCCGGATTCGGATTCTACGCACCAAATTACTTCGGAAATAACCCTTAGATTTCCAACAACTCACATGACCCCTATATTTGTAGACCTGTGTAATTCAACTAAATTGTAATCTGCGAAAAACCCTTTCTTTTAATTTTAAACGTATTTTTGTAATCATTTAAAATACTTTTTTAAATTTTTTATATCTTTTCCAAATTCAAATAAAAAATACACCAAAATATTTTTTTTTATTTAATATATGCCTTTTCGCGGCAAACATTAAAAATTAAGATTTCAGCGAAACCGGATGTAATATTTTAATGAATTAATTTTCCTGATTTTTTGCAAAATAGTCGCTTTACCTTATAATAATATATAATAATAATATTTTTTATTTTTATACATAAAAAAGGTTTAAAATATTTACAATATATTAGTGGACAGTGCGCTATGGAACAGATTTTGAGATATTTCGAAAAAAACTATTTTTCAGAAATTAAAAAAAAAAGTCTGTCTACTTAAAAGCAAATATATCTGGTTGTATTAAAAACTGACTTTGACAATTTTTGTACTAAACGATAGATAATTGAATTACCTTATTGATTATAATTCAAAACATATTTTTTAAAAATTACGGCTTGGACGCTTTTATACATTCACAAATAAGTTTTCGTAGTCTTAAGCAAAGTATTTAAAAAATATAGTTTCGAACGTAAATTTAAAAATTAACAAAATTTGTTGCATACAGTTTTTTTCATGCCTTATAGAGTTTGCTCGTAAATGAGTGGTTATATATCAAAATCGAAAAAAAATTGTAAAAATAGTTAACCCAACTCGCTTCAATAAGGAAACGAGTAAAACGTCTAGAGGATACATTTTGCTGCAAACTAGTATAATTCGTACCTAAAAAATAGTTGAAATATGAAATTTTTTGGTTTTTTTAACTTACCTCAAATTTAAAATTTTTATTGCTGATCTTTTTCGCATTTCTCTTCGGTCATATTTTTAGTTCTGTCAGCTAATGTTTAGCCTTTCTAATTTTCAAAAGAACTTTAACTTTAAAGGATCTTCCTTTTTTTCTGATTCTGTTGCGTCAATCTTCCTTTTTGTCTATCACCATTTTTGCCCATCTGTAAAACAAAAACAACATTTTAGTGAGTTTTTAAAACAAATTCTGAATTTTCACACTAAGGATGCCTTCTAAAATTTGTAATCGTATATTTTAAACAAGCCCATTAAAAAGGCTTGTATTCTAAAATTCCATCTAAAATCCAATTTTTATTGTATTTCATGACTTTATTTTATTTTTTTTTTATGTGTTTGTATTCTTAAATGCCAATTGAAAGCAATTTTGAGTAGATCTAGAGCCTTTATTTCAAGTGGCATGAAAAAAAATAAAATCTTTGTAAATGCTTAAGCTGCCCTAAAGAGGAAATTCCTAACTTAATTTCTAAAAAATGAGTTTAAAAAGAATTTTTTCGATAAAATTTTAATCATAAAGCATTTAATCTTAAGGTAAAAAAAGTTCAATATTTTTTCACAAGTTCTTTTTCTAGACCGTGTTATTTTTAAACTGCGTAAAAATGGATTTGAATGCAATTCTATTTAGAAAGGATTTTATGAAAACGCCCATAAATTTGTTTCGTAAACTAATTAAGATATTTTAAATAAAAAAAAATAAATTGAATTAAGGGGTCCTACTATGTAATACCTCATTTCCGAGCGCTATATTAAAAAATTTATTACTACAAATGGTTTCGGGAAGCAGTTTTTTGTATTGCTATTATTCATTATGAAACTTTAATTAGTTTTTTTGGTATTACACAAATTTGACGTATGTGACCGCTACACGTCCTTCACTGCATCCAGGGCGCACGGGGTGAACGATTTTTACCGATCAGATTATCAGAAACCTAAAAACCTTTAAAATTAGTTTTTCTCATCCCCTTGACTATGGATAGACACGAGCTTTTTCAAATATAAAAAAAGTTCTTATAATAATAGAATTATGAAAAAAACAAAATTTTGTTTGGCACTTTTATTCTGCTATTCAAGGCTGTTAAAAATTTTTGGACAAGAATTTCAAAAAAAGCTCGTGTCTATTGCGACATGTTTTCTAATGATAAAAATGTTTAGTATGACAAGATCGGTCAGGCAGATTTTTGGAAAACGTTCACCCCACCTCTAAAAAGACGACTTTCGGAAAAACACTAAAAACGACAGTGCATGACCGTGGAAAATGCTCTGTCACTGCCAAACGAGCCCGTCCACAGTAAAATCCTTTTACCAGCTTATTGCTAACACTATTTAGATTAAAAAAATGTAAAAAAAAAATCGATTTTTGGAAATAGTAAGACCCCCTTAAAGAAATAATATTTTATTTTAAACTAATAAAAAAAAAGTTTTTCTTATATTTTGAATATATTTTCTTTTCGGTTGTTTTAATTTTTAAGTTCTCAGTAATCGATAACTGAAATTTTAGGTAGACTTCCATTGATAAAAAATATCTCATAAGATAATAAAGACATTCAATACAAGAATTCAAGTTTAAAATATTTAAAAAAAAAATATTGTGCATAAAATGTAATAAATTTTTCTTGGAATATGCAAAAAAATAAGAAGATTTTCTACACATCCAAATATGCATCTATCGGACACATCGCAATTGGACGCAAAAAGAAGACCCACATAAAAAAAATTGTTTAGGGATGCAAAAAGTGTACACGAATATTTATAGTTTTGCATTAAGCAATACAATGATCAGATATAGCCTTGACTTCTGCACACATTTTTAGAGAACATTTTTTCTATTTTCTGATGACTAAACCGTCAAAAAGTCGATATAATGTATTATATTGTATATAATGCAGGTCAGCAGCATATACTATACATATATAAAAACATGTCCTAGGGACGCCTAAAATGACTTTCTGACAGCATTACAAAGTTGTTGGCAAAACTTATAATACTAATACTAAAACATACTACTACATATGCACTGCTTAAAGAGTATATAATGTATATAAAAAAAAAGTTCTGCTTTTATTTGTTTTCATTTTACGAGCATATCAAAAAGTTATGCCAAAAGCTGCAGGCGCAACAGGACAGTCAGAGAGAGACAAAAGCCATACACACACACACACATATGTAAGTACATAAGCAGGCCTCAAAGTGTGTGTAAGTATCTATGTGTACTTGTGTTGTTGTGTGCGTGTGTGCAGCACTTTGTGTTCCGGCTGCCGGTTTTATGTTTATAAACAACATTTGGCACACTTTTAATATGTACAGGAAAAAGCAGGCCGCAAGTGTCTTATGTTCTATGTCCTGTGTCCTGCCTTGATATGCTGCAGGCCTTTGAAACATGCATACACATATATAATACTTGTAGCTGTGTGTGTATCTGTGTGTGTATTTGTCCAGCTTAGCTGGGCAGCACTGTCAGTTGAGGCAGCATTTTTTTGTTTGCCAGACAAAATTAATGCCACACAAATAAAGCTGACTTGTTGATTATGTGGTCTAAATTAAGCTACTGCTCTGCTCTGCTATATAAATAAAAGAGCAGTCAGCCAGCCGAGCATTCCCAAATGGCTTATACACACAAACACACGCACACACACATAGCACTGCAAACATGGCCAAAACTCGTCAGCAGCAGCAGCAGTAGCCACAACAACAGGACCAAAATAATAAAATGAGTTTTTTGCCAAATTTCCACAGACAAGCAACGTGCAACAACAAAAGTTACCGAAAAATTGTTGCGATTAGTGGCATCAAGTGGCATAAAAAACATTGCTTAAATTAAAAAAAAATTCATCAGTGTTTTTTTTTTTAACAAAAGCAATTCATATTTTCCAGTGAGTTTCGCAAAGGCAGCTTCTGCAGGATTAAAAGTTTTCGAGTGTAAGCCCCCCCACTAAAGGTATTCGCTAGAGATGGTACAACGTGAGCACGAAGAAGAGAAGCCATTTTTAAGTAAATATTTTTGGGCTATAGCTACAGACTTGAAAATGTTTGTTTATAAGGAATGTTTACTAGGGGCATAGCTCTTGTAACCTGAATTTTCTAAAAAGCTGTTACTACAATTAGTAAGTTTTTGACCTCTGCATCACAATTCGACTATCAGATTTTCAAAATGGCGGAAGCTATAGGTATGGCAAACAAAAAAAAACAAAAATTTATTGTGCTAAAATTTCTATAGAAGGGTTTTTGGTTAACGATTCTATGATGAAATTTTCAAAATGGCGGTTCATATATGGAACAAAAAGTATTCGGCCGTGCTCTGGAAATGAGAAACGATAATGAACAATTTTCATTGTTTCCAATATTCCATACATATTTCTTCTACTGTTTATTAGCGCAGAAGTGCCATTTCACTATAATAATATTCCTGTTACAAGGGAAATTGTGCTAAAAATTTCTATGTTAAAGTTTTTGGGGTCGTTAATTACCATTTTATAATGAGATTTTCAAAATTCAAAATGATGTTTCCTATAGTATATGGCAAGCCATGCAAAACGGGAAAGAATAATTTCCATTGTTTCGATGTTGCCGCCTACTCATATTTCCCCTTCTCTTTGTTAGCACAGAAGCACCTTTTCTGGGATACAATAATTCGAATATGATATTTTTATTACAAAGCAGGTAAATTTTTTTTATTAAGTTTTTGTGCTGAAAATTTCTAGTAAGGGACTTTTTGGCACCATTGATGATTACGTTTTGAGAAATATTATGAGATTTTAAGATTTTAAAAATTCAAATTGTTGGTTCCTATATGGCAGACCAAGAAACGAAAATTAAGAATTTCCATTATTTTGCTGTAGCGATCTATTTATATTTCCCCAACCAAGCGCCTTTTCTGGTATATTATCGACGAATATGATATTTATATTAAAAAATAAATTGTTTTACTTAGTTTGAAATTTCGATTCAAGGACATTATAAAAAGATTATCAAAATTTAAAATGGCGATTTCATATGGCAAGCCATGAGAAACGAAAATGATTAATTTCCATTATTTTGCTGTCGCCATCTACTGATATTTCTCCAAATCTTTGATAGCACAGCTCTGAACCTTTCTAGGGATATTATCCACAAATATGATATTTTTACTTTTTTTTAAAAAGCAGGACTTGAGCCATTTAAGCAAAAAAATAATAATTACAAATATTGATCCATAATCTTAAAGCTGATTAAAAATTTATTTTGGATATAAAGGTTTTTAGTGGTCGCTTTTTATGGTTCTGTTATTTTTAAAATTTTGATAAGCCATATTGGATCCGACATATTTAAATTTGAAAATCAATAAGTAAAATTGTACTATTCGATAAAGAAAATCCGTTTGTGCCAACTTTAATTACAGTCTGGTTTGCTATATTCTTTCCGCCATATTGGGTTCGTCAAATTGAATTTTGAAAAAATCTGATCACATCATTTTTATATTTTTTAAACTTTAGATTCAGTTTCTATTGCGATCTAAGACAAATCTGATATTGCAAGAAAAAATCTGATAAAAACAATTTTTATATTTTTTAGACTTTAAATATGATACTAATATCCAAAAAAGCTTTGTAATGGATAGATGGTTCAACACTCTAACCCAAAAATTAACTGAATTCAAAAAATGTTAGCCCTTGCCAGTCCTCAGGGATACTTAGCCCCACCGAAATCCTCCTGAACTTTGTTTTAGACAGCGACAATTTTATAGTATCTCCAAAGTTACGTATCTTCAAAGCCATTATTTAAACATAAATTGTGCTTATTAAGTACTGTATGGAATTTTTATTAACTAAATATTGGCACCCTGCAAGGCACCCGTGCAACCCCCACTGGTCGAATTTAATTCACTTCATAAATCAATGCCAAAATACTTTATCTAAATGCCTTTAGACACACTTTATTTATAATCTTTCTTTTTTTTTAACAATAACAAATAGATATTTATTACTGTCCCACTGGGTCTGTAGAAAAAATAGATTTTAATGAAAAAATTGATTTTGCATATTTCAAAGGCCTTGTCAGCTAAGCTGGTTAGTTTTTGTATCCAAAACTCAATTTGGATACTGTATCTATAAATTAGATGTTAATGAACATCGTTGAGCTTAAAATATCAAATTAAAAAACATCCTTTCATTACAACTTAACTTATAGATACACTCACGCGGCTGATTTTAAAACGTTTCCGCCTCCCTACTCACTTTCCACTCACGATATAATATCCCATACAAGCACATCTCTATTACACACCTTTGTGTAATTGTGTGTGCGTGTGTGTGCAGCTGTGAAAGCTTATTACATGAAATATGCATGTGCCAGTCTCCTCCGCTCAGCCCGCTCAGCCCACTCAGAGAGCAGACAAACAGACTGTCAGCACGTGCTGCCTGAAAAAAAAAAAGTAAAAATAAATGTAAACAACTTGGCAGCCACGTTGTTGCTCAGGACCAGGCCAAAAGCAATGGCAACAAACATCCAAATAATAAGAAGCCAAGTTAACCAAAACTAAGTAGAAAGCAGAGTCACAGTAACAACAAAAGCAACAACAACAAACAGCAGCCAAGCTGTGTGTTGATAGCTCATTTTGTGAGCCCAAGTGGGCACTCAAGAGACAGCGGCAACAGACAAAGCCACTCAAAAAGAGGCAACAAAAAGCACTCACACCAGCTCATTTGAGCGCTCGCAGCCTCTCTCGAGTATGTGCGTGTGTGTGTGTGTGTGTGTGTGCACTGCTTGCTAGCAGTCAAGTAATCTGACAGTTTATGAATAAGGCGTTGCTTAATCATCGCACGAGTTCACACATGCATCAATACATGCACACAAATACACATAGACAGTCACACACACGCACACTCTAACTAATGGCAATTGCTTTCGATTGGAAAGTTTTAGCTAAAACCAATCATGTTGGTTAACGTGCCTTCTGCTTAGTTTGAAACTGTCAACATGGCGTATAATTAATATGACATCAACTTTACAAACTTTATCAAAATTTAATGAAATTCGTCGCTCAAGCTGGAAAACCTTTAAGTGTCAGTAAAAAAATTGAGCGCGTAAAATTTGGGTGTGAACAAATTTGATATAAAATTTTTAAGAAAATTTTGTAAGCTAAAAGCCAAGATCTTTGCTAAACTAATCTAGTTAAGGTTACGATTGAGAGTTTATAGGAACGTGTTTCAAATTTGGAAAAGTTTTTTAACTTTAACCTTGTTAGTGCCTCTATTGAGTGTTTGGCAAAGTTTTAAAATTAAATTGATCTGCTTAGACGCCAGCTGGGTCTGTATACTAAATTTTTTCTACAAAGAACATTCTTCATGGAAGGGAGATGGAAGGGACGAATCAGTTCGTATCCCATGTGACAATATCTGTTCCATACCAGCGGTGGGCAGTCACAGAGAATATGTCTGTCTTTCATAGTTTTCTAGTCAGAGCCTGCACTCTGAAGAGCCCGATAGGTAAAATTTCTGTAGATGTTATCTAACAGTGTGGTGGCCAGCTAGGTAAGCTACCAGGAGCTTTAGGTCCGCTCTGCCAAGACCTTTTGTCTTGATCGCATTCAGAGGTTTGACAAGCACTTTTGTTTGATGAAAGCCCGGAAGGGAGAACCAGTATCTCCTATGTTCTCCATCAGCCCATTTGTTTATCTCAGTTATGATTGTGGACCAACCAACACAACAAAACGGCGCAGGCTATGTGGTCTGGGTGTAGGCACCCTGTCGTGCTAGATCGTCGGCGATCGTGTTACCATCCACTCCCGAGTGTCGAGGCACCCAACATAGCACGACTTTGTTCCGGGCGGACAAGGAGGTAGTTGTGGCATTCTTTAACCATCCTGCAGGAGATGCTCCAGGATGACAATGCCCTAATAGCAGCTTGGCTATCTAAAAAAATGCATATGTTTGCTCCCCAAGTTCCCTTGAGTAGGATACTAAGGACGCAGATCTCTATGGCATGAATCTCCGCTTGAAAGACGCTGGGCCAGATGCCGAAATGCGGTAGAGAATTTCTTGTTATGAAAAAGTTTCGTGATCATAAGATCTGATATAGGGCAGATCGATACGTCAGGAAGGGAATATATAAGTGCGGCATGACCAGTGTCACTAGCTAAGAGTCCAAATGTGATCTGGATACGTAGTAGAGTCTGCATAGCTGACTTTGTGATGAAAATGTGGCCAGGTCGCCTGCGTACCCAATAACCTTATAACCAAGCCTTGTCAGCTTAATTAAAAGTTCATCAATTACGAGAGACCATAGCAAGGGAGATAACACATCTCCTTGTGGACAATCTTTACAGCTCTTATGCTGGCTGCTGTACCGTCTCCCTCAAAATCCAGGAATGCACACAAAGCTATGTTCTTCGAGTCAAAAGCATTTTCAATCTTTCTGACTAGATGGTGTAAGGCAACCTCTGTTGACTTCCCTTTGGAATATGGAAACTGTATTGGATGCAGCGGGTTCGCGGCACGCAGTTTGTTTCTGATGTGCAGATGGAGAAGTCTCTCTACTGTCTCTACTTTTTAAATGGAATGAGGTTAGACTGATTGGTCTGTATGAATTGGGCTAGTCTATTGGCCTGTTGCCAGATTTGGGGATGAAGACAACCCGTACTCTCTTCCAAGAGTAAGGTATGCATCCCCAGTTAAAGCTTGCTCTAAACAGACAAATCAGTGGGTTTAGGATGAAATCCAGACATGTCTGGAGAAGTGCTGCAAAAATTCCGTTCCCACCAGGTGCCTTGAAAGATTCAAAGGAGCCAATTGCCCATCTTACTTTTTCGGCATCGAAAATAGTGCCAGATATTCTGGCAGCCCCTCGGAGGTTTGGCTCGATCCAATCTGAGAGTTGGGCGTCCCCGCTACATATTGAAGAGCCTGGAAAGTGTGTTTAGAGTAAAAGCTCCAAAGTTTCCCTACGATCTGAAGTGAAGGAGCCATCACTGTGCTCAACATACCCACTCCGTTTGAGGACTCTTTGACCATGACTCGCTGAAGTCTAGCCGCTTCCGTAAGGTTTTGAACATTATCACAGAAGTTCTTCCAGGTTTCCCTTTTAGAGTTTCTGATGTCCTTGTTGAAGTCAGTGAGAGCAGTCTTGTACTCCTCCCATTGACTGGTGACTGAGCTAAGTTTTTTGTTTGCTCACTGTATTACACTATGTCTGTTTTATAGTAAAAGTATTTGCCAAACACAGTCCAAATATTTTTCAAAATATTATATGTGAAAAATAAACTTTTACGACTATTTTGTTGCTTTTTTTCGATACAGACGTGTCAGTAACTTTAATACACAAAACAAATAACTGCTAGAATTTTGATTTGGCAAACATATCTTTTAAGCCAATAAACTCAAAATTATTCTAACTAGAAAAATGTATAATTATTGAAAGACAGAGGATATGGGCTTTGCTCTCCCTGATCTCAGCGTTTATTGTATATGGCATATATTTTGTATATTATAACGCTTGCCGCTATGCTTTAAATGCTTTTTGGCAAAACTTTATATAACCTTTAAAGGCTTTAAATCCACAATCTACGCTCATAAAAAAAAAACATAGCATAATATTATGCGCACATATAATTTTTATATAAAATTTATCGCAGTGTAGTTAACATGGCTTGACTTTTGGCAGCCTTTCCAGCCTTTTATACAAATATTTGACTAACTCCTGAGCTTTTTGTTATATTTGTTGCTTTTGTTGTTGTTTAATTTGGTGCGTTTATCTGATTAGGCAGCCTAAGTGAGCTACGTGTCTGGTCTAATTTGCACACAAATATTTGTGAATATACTCTGTATGAGAGTTGCTTGGTATTTGGCAAATAAATCCCTGGCATGTGGCACACACACAAAAATTGTGCTAGGTTGCATAACAATGAGTTGCTATTATATGCACACACATATATATCTCAAAAGATACATACTCATGTGTTTGGGTGTGTGTTTACAGACCTATATTTGCCTAAATGCCCAGTGGCAAAAAAAAAAACATTTCTTTATTTATGACTAGGCAAATAAACGTGGGTCATCATAAACTAAAGTGTTGTCTCAAGCGTATTCTACACCCGAGAGATCCCTGGAAATCCACTTGTTTTTCGAATGTTTTGGGGGTCGCTCTCACTGCAGAGATTCGCTGACTTTGATGCATGAAATTAGGCAAACAAATAAACAAGCTAACGGAGCCAAACCGAAAATCTCCAAAAACCCTAAGCCAAACCCAAGTCAATAAGCGAAAAAACACTTTATAAACAGATGGTCGATGTGGGGCTGGACACATATATGTGGTTTAGCACCTACAGTGGACACATGATTTAAAGAACTTGAGGTTAGTTTGGTAAATTTTGTAATAAGCGATAAGAATGAAAATTACTTTTAGTTATTTTTCTTTACGCGTTGCGCTTGTTTGTTTTTGGTACCGACGGACTCACTGAGCAATTGCAACTGACGAAGGTTGAGCCGGACTGACTCATTTTGGGTGCAGTTTCACCTTATATAGGCATCGATCGCCGCTTACTTCTGAAATCCTCTCCAAACCAACACTTATAAATCCTAAAAGGCACTCTGCCCATCTTTCCTTATAGAAAAGACAGAGATCGCCTTACACTACACTATACCTCTCGCCTACTCTGCATTCACACCTACGCTCTAACACTAATACCTTACACACTAATACTAAACAATAAACAGCGCGTTAAGCTTAATGTCGCTATGCTTTTACTAGTATTGGTGAGAATACACGCGGTTTCACCGCTACTCTCATCAAGCAGTTCAAGCAGTATCACTGTTGCCCCATTGGAAAAATGGGATCATTGCTGTGAGGCGGTAAATTGCTTTCTTCCAAAGTGAAATCAAAACGATTTTGTAAAATAGCTTCAAAATAGAACGCATTTTAAACTGAAATTATTTTTAAAGCATTAATTTCATATACTTAGATTCTATTTATGCCAATTTTATGTACATATATAAGCTAATTATTGGCATTTATTGAATAAAATCACCTACTCTACACTTACATCGACACACTCATACTAATACCCTATACGCTTTTACCAAACAATTAACAGCGCGCTGAGCTTAACTTAAGCCTGTCGGCTACACTACACTAACACCTACGCACTAATACTAATAACCAGCATACTAATACCAAACAATAAAGAGCGCGCTGAGCTTAAGACAGCTATGCTTTTAGAAGTATTGGTGAGAATAGACACGCTTTCACCGCTACTCTTATCAAGCAGTATTTTTATTGCCCTATTGGAAAAATTGGATCGCTGCTGTCAGGAGGCAACCTGCTTTCTTACAAAGTAATTTTATACAAATAGCTCCAAAGGTGAACGTATTTTGAGCTAAAATAAGTTTTGTAAATATTAATTTAATATTCTAAGTATTTATTTTTGGCAATTTAAAATAATATATATTTATTGACATTTATTGAAAAATTTCTGTGTCACCAGACTGTGTAGCCCCAAAAAAATATCTGACATAGTACGTTCATATAAGCAAATCATTGATATATTGATACCTGTTAAATGCAACCGGTTTGATGTTGTGCACAGCTAAATAGTTCTCTTTTTAGACTTTTTTAAATATTTACGAATTTTCAATAACATTAGTTCAGCTATTTAGAGCTTGGGAAATATGAGTATTTATAAAAAATAATAAGAAAAATATGCGAGTTTATCAAAAAGAGTTAAGGAAAAACTACAGCAAATGTGAAATTGGAAACGCAAAAATAAAACTGAAATAAATTTTTGTTGCACAAAAAACATAACCATTATGGAATTTTGTTACTTTCATTAAAAGTCATTCAACTATTTATGTGATTTTTATGGAATTTTTGCGAATATAAACGAATTTTCAAAAAAAAAAGTAATGCAGCTATTTAAAACCAGGCAAATATGAAAATTTACCGAATGAAAGAAGAGAAAATCTGTTAAAGAAGTAATGAAAATAAAAGACCACAGAAAATGTGAAATTGGGAAAACAAAATTAAAATAAAATGTGTTGCACAAAAAAATTCCTTTATGGGATTTTAGTAATATTAACGCAAAGGAAATATGAGAATTTATGGATAAAAAAATAAGAGAACGTTTTTTAAAGGTTCGATTCTCCGCAGTAGCACTGGTGCATTTGCCTAGCACTGGCATCGCTAGCTCAAAGACGCTAGTTTGCCATGAAAGTCTCTATTAATTAAAGACACCGCCGTTCGGATTCGGCTATAAACTGTAGGTCCCTGTTCTGTTCGAACAGTTATTAATAGAGATCCCCTATGCCCCTCCTCCAAGGGGTCTAACAGGGAATTATATATATAATATATAAGGAAAATATAAAACTACAAGAAATGTGAAATTGAAAGCAAGCAAAAACGAAACCAAATAAAAATTTCTAGCTAGATAATGTACTGCAAAAGGCTCCCGCAAAACTAATGGAAAAAAAAAAGAAATATTTTAAATTTTTTTTAACCGTCAAAAGATCTATATGGATAAGTACTGAAAACTGATAAGGTATTAGACAACTAATGACGCAGATGCGATTCTAACAAAAAAATTTCCTAAAATTAACGCTTTGCGCCTTAATTTAAAAAAAAACGTATCTTTTTTCATTTTATTCAATGACTGAATATTTTTTGAAGCAAAATTTGTTTTAGTTCAAAAGTGTGCAAAAAAAGTATTTCATTTTTTCAACCAACAAATTTAATTAAAAAATAAAATGTTTATATTTCTTAAACATAGTTTATTATAATAATATTATTATATTATATTAATATTAACAATCGCTTTTTATTTGATGTAATATGAATCCAATCAATTTAGTGGACCTAATTTTAAAAAAGAAATACAAAAAAATGTTTGCATGCCCACAATTTGTTATCTTTATGAAAATTAATTAAATTTGAAAATAAATTAAAATGTAAGCTATTGTGCTAAAACTTTAACTTAAAAAATGCTTGCGTATATAAAAAATGTTTCTGCTAGTCAATCAGCTCACTTTATTATGGTAACTATGAAAGTTGCTTGCTCAATATATAATCTTTGGTGTTGGATTAATTTTCGACAAATAGATGAAATTTTTGCAGTCAAATCGATTAATTTATATTCTGTTTATACGATTGTTTGTCTGTTATATGCAAAAGTTTTTATCGTCGCATATAAACTAACACTTTACTTCTTTTTCGTGCACTTACCAAAGTTTGCCGCTAGATGGCGCAATCAAGTTTTTGCATATTTCACAATAAAATAAATAAATTTAAATGTAAATTCATGTTTATGTTTTATAACACAAAATTAATACATTTTTTTGTTAATCCCGAATATAATATTATATTCGGGGTATATACCTGCTCTTAAACTTGATTCCTTTATTGATTTCATAATATTTTGAGATAATGCACTGTGGGCCAAGATTTTCATATTTTGACCAAAAATCTGACATTTCTGTAATAAATTTTACTACATGTATTCGCAAAGAAGGTTGTATGTATTTTTCTGGAAGTTTGAGCCTCCTTAGATTTTTTAAGATGTTAATAATTATGATCCGAAATTTGAAAAAAATATTTACAAAATTAGGAATTGTACCATATTAAACACGGAGATAAATATGACCTATACATACTTTGGAAAAATAATCTTTAGGGAAGATATTCTATGGTTTTGGAGTCATTGTCCCAAACAGTTTCAGCTTTTCAAGCCAATTACAAAAAATTATGTTCAAAGATTCCATTACATACATACATACCACCCAAGCTAATATAAGCGTGTTAAAAAGAAGACACCACTAATGAATCTGGTTTTTAAAAGTTATCAAAGTTATATTTAGTATGTAGCGATTACTTTTATAGCAATACTGGATTATAACCTTTTAAATATATAGGCTGATTGTCAATAAATAAATATACAAACAAAAAAATACCATAAAAAGTGTTAATAAGTTACTTTTCTTATTAATTAACAATAAAATGAAAAAATAAATAGAAGGGTTATTAAAGTATAACTAAAAATTCGATTTCTGAAAATCCAATTTTTCGATCAAATATCGAATTGGAGGTATCCTTAAGCAAAGTAGCCAAAAAATACAAAAAAAAAACAAAATCTTAATATCTACTCAAATATATTTAAAGCCAAAAAGTTTTTAAGCCCATTTTTATTAAAGTAATATTTACAAATAATACAAGGATTGCAGAAGTATCATGGTAAATAAAAAAAAAACAAAATTTTTTCTCAAAATTATCGCGAATTCTCATAAAATACAAAATGTCAACTTTGATTCCCAATAACTTAAAAACCAGTAATTAATAATCATTTTAATTATTTAATAATTTTTTGCATAGAACATCTTAATATGATTAAATTCATATTGAATTATTAAGTTGTCCGAAATTGCAGCATTTAATTAAAATTTGAAAAAAAAACAATAGTTTCTTGGGCAATGTTAAAATTTTTTACCTACAAAATAACTTTTTTTTCATCATAAAATCAAGAAATATGCATTCCATTTTATATTATAAAAAATGTTTAAAACTTTTGCCAACTTTAAACAAACCAAAAAAAGTTTCACATACATAAAAAAAAAGTTACAAAATTATTGTTTTATTTTTTTTGACATTGTTCCACCAAATCGATTTAATTTATATTCACACCATACAAAGAACGTATAAAAGATCGTGTTTAAAAAAATTGTATTGGCGTATTGAAGGAACACGCTTAAAAAAATAAATCTCTAAATTTTTTTTAAGAAAATGTGTCAGCTAAAAAAATTAAGTAATTAAAAATAAAATGGTGATTGACATATTTAAGGAACAGACTCAAAAAAAATTAAATTAAAAATTTAAAAAACCCCCAACACAAGAACTTAAGTAATTTTCATTTAAATAGTAAAAAATAATAAAAGAAACTAAATGTTAAAGTACTTAAGAATCTATTAATTACACTGTCCAACAGTGAAAAAGAACTTTTCAAGTGACCTAGTGTACGTTGTAGGTCTTGACGAGTAGATCACGATAGCGTTTTTCAAAATTGTCTAACACCCCCAAAATCGGAAGTTATCGCTTAAAAACCGTTTTTCGGGTCTGCGATCACTCCCACTATCACAACGTCGCCATTTTTCAACCGATTTTCGATTGCTTTACGGTTTTGGAAAGAAGAAGATTCAAGCTTTAAGATGATATACATTTGTTTATACTTTATACAAAGCAACTTCGTGATTTTTTAAAAGTTATCTAAGATTTACACTTTTTTTTTCGATTTTCACACTTTGAAGTCATTTTTATATAACATTTTGTTAAAACACCTTTACTTTTTTACATTTAATCTTAAAGAAATATTAATTCCGAGTAAGAAAAGTTATGGTTTATTAAAATCGGTCGATAAATGCTTAAGTTACGACGCTTATTGTAAACAAGAAAATTCAATTTTCATCGACAAAAAAAATGTTTTAGATGGATAATTCGTTTGTTCATGAAGATATCGTAACCAAATTTGGTATAATGCTTAAGAACAATAAAAAACTTACAAGTGCCAAATTTGGTCGCAATATTTTAGAAAACAAACGAAATACAACAAATTTTGTTAAAAAATCGATTTTTTGACCGATCATTCCTATGGGAGCTATATGATATAGTCTACCGATTTTGTTGAAATTTGGCACATTGCCTAAGTGCTCTAAAAAATTTCAAAACGCCAAATTTGAAGAAAATCGGTTGACTATATCATATAGCTCCCATAGGAATGATCGGTCAAAAAATCGATTTTTAACAAAATTTGTTGTATTTCGTTTGTTTTCTAAAATATTGCGACCAAATTTGGCACTTGTAAGTTTTTGTATGTTCTTAAGCATTATACAAATTTGGTTACGATATCTTCATGAACAAACGAATTATCCATCTAAAACATTTTTTTTTGTCGATGAAAATTGAATTTTCTTGTTTACAATAAGCGTCGTAACTTAAGCATTTATCGACCGATTTTAATAAACCATAACTTTTCTTACTTGGAATTAATATTTCTTTAAGATTAAATGTAAAAAAGTTAAGGTGTTTTAACAAAATGTTATATAAAAATGACTTCAAAGTGTGAAAATCGAATAAAAAAGTGTAAATCTTAGATAACTTTTAAAAAATCACGAAGTTGCTTTGTATAAAGTATAAACAAATGTATATCATCTTAAAGCTTGAATCTTCTTCTTTCCAAAACCGTAAAGCAATCGAAAATCGGTTGAAAAATGGCGACGTTGTGATAGTGGGAGTGATCGCAGACCCGAAAAACGGTTTTTAAGCGATAACTTCCGATTTTGGGGGTGTTAGACAATTTTGAAAAACGCTATCGTGATCTACTCGTCAAGACCTACAACGTACACTAGGTCACTTGAAAAGTTCTTTGATTTTTTTCAATTCTGTAGGACAGTGTTATTCTAAAAAAAATACGTCGCGTTGGGGACACGCGAGGCAGACGTCGTTGACGGTCGTACCTTACATGCAAATTTTTTGAAGTAATTCTATGAAAGTTTTTGAAGTATTTTCTTAATTTTGTTTTAAAATTCATCTTTGTTGCTTAATTAGACTATTTGTATTTAAATTGTTAGTTTAGGAGCGGTCCCCCAACGCGACGTATTTTTTTTAAATTATTAATAGATTCTTAGGTACTTTAACATTAAGTTTCTTTTATTATTTTTTACTTTTTGAATGAAAATTACTTAAGTTCTTGTGTTGAGGGTTTTTTTAAATTTTTAATTTAATTTTTATTTCATACTTTTGATAGGTTAGGTTAAGTTAGACTTTAGTATATTATAATATACTTATTTGAGACCCCATCCGAGTATATTTGCAGACATTCGGTTATTCTCCCACTTTCACTCCCCACAACTTTTAAACGGCTCAACCGATTTTCATCAAACATGTCTTGGAACACTCGCACATAAGTCACCTTTAATAAAAAAAAAAACTAAATTGAAATCACTGCATGCGTTCGGGAGCTACGATGCCATTGACAGACAGACAGACAGACAAACAGACAGACACGTCACACTTATAACACCCCTCTTTTTTTGCGTCGGGGGTTAAAAAAATTAACAAAATTTTATATTTTTTGTTAAGAAAATGTGTCAGCAAAAAAAATAATAATTATTTTTTAAGTAGCCTTTTTGCGAACTTAGATTAAAAAAAAAGTTGGTTCAAATATATTAAGTAGTTTAGTCACAAATAAAAAAATTGCAATACAAATTTTTTTTAATTTAAGACGTAACATAAGTTTCAAAACTACAATTTTGCGAATAGAATTTTTTTGCTTTACGCATCGAACTGCATCATTAGTTTTCAAAAATCGGTTGGGGCAGTTTCGAGTACCATATCCAGCTGTACCCTTTAAATTTTGAGTTGAGGCAATTTTGTTAAATTTTGTAGCACTTAATAAAATACTTGAATTATCTTGAAGTCTAATTTTTGCATTATTCTGTGTTAACTTTGTAAAAGCATAAAAAAGTGCTGCCCATTAGTTTTGTTAGTTTTGGCGCCATCTAATGCAAACTACTAGCGCCATCTTGTGCAATAAAATGGGCAACATTGTAAAGGTAAAAGAGCAGTAGTTGGTGGTTAAAAACAAAATCAAGCAGATGGTAAAACCTCCTTGTTTAGGAATAAGATGCTCAGCCGGGGGAACAGTTATACTCATTAAAAACCACATTATAAAATGGCAGCAGGTTTTTTTTTTATGTATATATAGGGAAGTGTGGGGCCAACCACTTTTAATATTATTGCATTTTTGAGGTAGCCAAAAGGCTGAAAGGGTCTAAAATAGTCACAATGTTGTAGCCGACATATATGACTTAAACTTAGTGTCAAAAAGATTTAGCTCTAGCTGCGCTAAGTGTCTCAAATATTGAGTTTTATAAAAGACTATTTTTTTTTTGCATTTTGCCCCACAGGTGGCGCGATTTACCTCAGGGTGGGGCAAAACGCGTCATACCGGATAATTAAATTAAAAAATGTCAAGAAAATTAAAAATTTCTTCAATTTTTTACTTAACGCAGGCGACCCCGATTTTTTCTGTGTCGATGAATTTTTTTTGCTTTGTTTGCTCTGTTTCTACAGTTCCAGGGCTTTCATAGGCTTGGGGTTGCTAAAGATCGCAGAAAACGCGATGTTTTTGGCTCCGGCGTATTTTTATTTTATTTCACTTTTTTTTAATATATTTTTATTTTATTGGCAATCAACCGATATAAAAAGGTTATGATCCAATATTGAGTACAATGAAGTTAATCGCTGTACATAAGATATAATTTAGCGAGCGACAGGACTGCAACAAATTTAAAAATAAAAATTTAAAAGCAGTTAAAATTAAATCTTTTTTTTAGCATCGCGTTTAAGAAGAGTTGACTGTAGCTGTGTACATATTCCATACATGTGAGCTAAGTATATAAGCCAACAGGGCACATATACGTATGTATGTAGGTATGTGTAATATCCATTCTTGTATCATTTCAACAAACACACACACACACATACACGCAATAAGCAAACATTTTTCACAACATAAATATTTTTACGATGCATGGACCTACACACACACACACACACTCAGATACATTCCCACACACACAACATTTCGGTCATTCACCGTAAAACCTTTGTCTACGGCCAAGACAGAGCGAGGCCCAGCAGAATCAATAAGAAGAACTTTTAGCCGTTTTCTGCTTATTTTTATTTACTCACTTTTACGACCTGGCTATATTCAGATACAGATACAGATACAAGCGCATTATTTTATAGCTGGTAAAAATTTTTGGCATACTAGGCGTATGCGTACGAATTTAATACACTGTAAAAGTTCATTATGTTTTTGCTTTGAGGTTTTTTTTTTGGTGTTTTTGGTTTTTTTGGCGCTTAATTCTTAATTAATTAGGGATTTACTCTTAATGAACACAGTCAATGTTCTTGTGGGCAATTAAAAAGCACAGCCAATTAGTTGAACGCAATGGGATCAATGGCAAAACTCACATAAAAAGACAGACAGACGCAAGGGAGGCAAGGGGGAGAGAGTGCTTTAAATATATATATAGAGGTACATAAAGTATATATTTTTGGCAGAGAATTCAATTTCAATTGGAATTGGGTTTTAAATTTTTGCACGTTTTTAGCCAGAGTCTGTCTATCTTTTATTTGGTTCGTATTGAGTTTTAATTAATCAAGCTCAATGTCAATACCAATGAGCTCGAAATTGTTGGCCAAAATATTTTTTTGAAGTCCATTTAATTAGCTGCATGATTGGTTTAATAGACAAAAGACTTTGATTAAAGAGTGACGGAAATTTTTAAAACAAAAATGTATCTTTTTTAATCAAATTACAATTAGACTTCTATTTATTAAGGTATCTACGTAGGACACAATTTAAAATTAAAAATCTTTTTTTCACTCAACTCGAAATATATTGACTTTAATTTTAATTAGCTGTAAGCTCTTTAATTATAAAATAAATATTGCGTATTGCCAGCATTTTGTTAGCCAATTCAATTGTTCTGAACCAATTATAATTAAAGTTAACTTAATTGGAATGTGAGCAGGCACGCAGCCAGGGGGTGGACTATGGGACTAAAACCACATCTGAAAGTATGAATATTTTAATAAATTGGTGTTTGGTTATTGGAATTGGCATTTGGGAATTATTTGAAACCACAAGATTGTCATTTCCAGCATGCTTTAGAATGGATTTCGAATTAAGAATTTAAAATTTTATGCAATTAATAGCACCAGAAATGTCACATAACTTCCGTCTAAAGATTCAAAATCAAATTCTTGGAAGTTCGGATATATGTATCTATACAGGTATCTACAGGTTAGGTTAGGTAGAGTAGGCAGCTCAGATAGTGACCGAGATCACTCAGAAACCATGAGGTCCATTGTGTTGCCTAATTTTAATAGAAGGAGGAGAGTAATTGAAAAAAGGGAGGGATTGTGGAGGAGGATCATCTCCAATTGCCTAAGTCTCTCATGTTGTAGAACCCTTTTGAGGACTCGACAAAAGCAGCCAGATCCGCTATGGGCACATAGGCTAGACTACCCAGATCCTCAAAATGGTTTACCCAGAAACTGGGTTCGTCTTCTAAGAAGCGTCGCGAAGTCGCATAGCAGGTGTTGGATGCTCTTTGTCTCTTCCACAACTCCGCAGCTGCGGCAGAACTCGTGATGGGGAACGTGCAAGCTCTCAGCCATATTGCTTATGGTGCAGTGCCCCGTTACAACGCCTACCAACATCCTGGCGCAGGTGTTCAGATGTTCGCTTTGGATCATATCTCGGCCAGAGTACTCAGGAGAGGCGACAACCGGAATCCATGCGACATTCTCTTTCCGCCAAAGACATCTTCTTGACTTGCGAAATGACGTCCTATAATGGTCTTTCTATGTCCGTAACCGCAAGGTTAGCTGGCAGCGCTGAGCCATTCCTGGCGCACTCATCCACCTCTTTGTTACCAGGGACAGGAGAGGGTTATTGAATGGTGATGGATACGGTACAGTGCTAGCGTCGTGTTACGGATCAGTTTACTCTTTATAAAATGCGATGACAGAGCTTTAATTGCAGCCTGACTATCATAAGAATTATAATCTTCCTTGGACTTCCATCCAAGGTGCCACTACGTCTAGCTGCTTGGCAGACTGAGAATATCTCCGCTTGACAAACGCTACACCAGTCGGGTGGCGTAACGAAAGCTTCATCGAAAGCTCTTCAGAGAAGATGCCTGCTCCTGTGCCCATCCATCTTCGAATCAACAGCATAGATCGTCAGCATGTTCCTTTTTAAGGGGACTCCTTGCGACCAATCCTTCCTCTCCGGGAAAACTACGACAAAGGCACAGGTATGCCTAACTCAAGTAGGATACTGCCATGAGTACAAGTTGATGGCGTGAGAAGATTTAACGCCCGAATCTCGCTGCGCTTCTAGTCCCCGCCGACAACAGGAAAGTTCCCACTGGTTCCAGGATTAGAATAACATCCATAGTCGCCTGAGATCGCATTGATACCGTGATACCGTGATAGGTAAGCCGCCATTTGCATGGTTTGAGATTTGGTATAAACAGTGTTTCACCAGACAGAGCGTTGGTAAGTTAGGATAGGTCTGAGCTAACGCTCTTTTCATTCTTCTTCCGAGTTTCACTTCTTCTAAAAGGCACTCGGTGAATTAGGTTTTGGATGCTATGTACGAGTATTTCAGAGTGAAGGCTGACCTACGCACAAATATTCTGCTGAAAATTGACGAGTTAGGGACTTCCTTCCGTAGTGAAAAGTATGAACTACCCCACATTTCAGACCTGCCACCGCCGCACGTTTTAGTGTTTCGTCGGCTTAAGAGGGACCTCAAGGGGGAAAAAGTAAGAACGTCGATTTTCGTGAACCTCTATTAAGAAGGGCCGTCGCAGTCAAAAAAAAATCGTACAGCGTTACTCCATTCTGCGTCCAAAATTAGGAAATCCCCGCAGTGATTAAAGACACCTAAGGGAATGCCATAAGCGGTAACTCTTCGAACTTCAAAGATTGATTGAACCTCTCTTATGAAGGGTACCCCTCGAAGTTATTAGAGACGTCTAAGGGGGTGCCACCTTCAGCTAACTGGCGGAAACTCTTTGAACTTCAGCTCATCCTTGCAGAGAACAATTTGCTTCCATTAAGCCATATGCATTTTGTTGCAGTGAGGGTTATAGAGTGCTATTCTTGGCTTAATCCTGATCTGGCTGATGTGTGGCTTGTGAACCCGTAAAAGAGAGCTCGGTTTATGAGAGTTAGTCACGGCTTTTGCTAATAATTTGGAGAATTAACTTGGAAAAAAAAACTTGTAAAATAAATGAAAATTTCTTTTCTTTTTGTTAATGCATGTATCTTCGATTTTAGTTGGGTAGTTGTAGGGCACAGGACGGTTCGTGTATGTAGTCGAGTGTGGGTGTCGTGTTTTGTGCTTGGGTTGGTTTTGATGTTGCTTATGGATTTACATACTCATTTAATATGGTATTAACAATTATTTGTCGCTAAATATTTTCATGTGATTGCGCTGTGATCCTTTATCGAGTTTATAGTAAGTATAGTGCACCCCATCCCTAATAAGGATCGGGACCGTTGTTGCCGTAGCCATAGCCTTGCTGCTGCGGTGCAGTGCCGTAGCCTTTATATCCGGGCATCATGTTTGGCTTGGCTCCAATGGGCATATCCAATTGTGATTCACCCATTTGCCCTTTCTGGCCCTGCACCTTGTTGACGGCCGCATGATGAGGTATCCATTTGCGTGGTTCCGCCTTCTTGATTTCCACCTGCTTGTCATTAAAGGTAATGTAACGCTCGTTGGTTAGGTACTTCACAGAAGATTCCTCCTCGAACGACAAGTATCCAAATCCACGAGATTTTTTATTCTTGTGATTATACATAATGATCACCTCGTTGATATTGCCGTAACGTCCAAAGAAGGAACGCAATTCCGTTTCAGTCACATTAGATGGCAAACCACCCAGGAACACCTTGTAACCGCCTAGCTTTTTTGGCTTCTGCAGCATACGAGGATTGCATGGTTTGGGATCGATGATGCGGCCATCTAGAGTATGTGGACCATTCTGAAGCACTTTGTTGACTTTTGTGGGATCGGCAAAGGTGACAAAGCCAAAACCACGGGATTTGCCGTTCTCGTTATTCATCACCACACAATCGATAATTTCGCCGAAACGATAAAAGTAACTCGATAGATTTTCTTGGGTTGTCTCCCATGTCAAACCGCCGACGAAAAGTTTGCCCTTCTCGTCATCCTCCATAATGTTATTTTGTTGGTTATAAGCTCTTGCGCCGGGTAGGCTTCCAATAATTGACGTAAAAAAAACACTTGTTAAACAAATAAAAATCAAAAACGGACTTTGACTCGACTTTGTGACATAAAAAACAACTCTAAATGATTTATTTCAAGCAATATTAAATAAGCACATGACTAGTCCAACTTTAACGCCTTGGATATTTGTTTTTCTAAAATTCTTTTCATCTTTGATATTTCTCTCGAAATTCTCGAAACATAGTAAGCTTGGCTATCTCAGCTTCTCTTAGAGGATCTAGGTAGTCTAGTCTAGGTGCCCATAGCGAATCTAGGCTTCTGTCGAATCCTCAAAATGGTTCTGCAACATGAGAGACTTAGGGGATTAGGGATGTCCTACAGTTTTTGATTCTCCTCCACAATCCCTCCCTTTTTTCAAGTCCTCCACTTTTATTGGGTGTACAAATAGAAAACCGCCGTTTTCCCATAGGTGGCGCCAGCATTGCAAATCGGTCGATAAGTACGAACAGAATCGATACATTGCCAGCTGAGGCATCGGTCAACAACTCCACAGAATGTCGCTTGTCTATTTTTACTGTCCTTTTTTTTGTTCGAGTGCGAAAATGTCAAAATTTGAGCCGAACAAGGATCATTTGCGAGAAGTGTTGCTTTTTGAATTTCCTTCGAAAAAAAATGCAGCTCAAGCGTGTCGAATCATTGTAGAAACTTATGGTAAAAGTTGAATTAGTGAAAGAACGTGTCGGCAATTTTAAAAATGGCGAATATGACGTGCAAGACAAGGATCATCCCGGACCCGTGAAAAAGTTCAAGGACATGTACTATGAACATGTATCGGACGCAACTAATACTCCCGAATCGAGCGTTGAAGGAACAACGCCTGCAATACTCGGAAAGACACGATAAGGTCATACTTCTACATGACAACGCTCAGCCACATGTTTCCAAAGCATTGAAAACATACATGGAAACTTTGAAATGAGACATCCTACCCCATCCGCCGTACTCTCCTGACATCGACCCTTCTGATTTTTACTTATTCCGATTGATGACGCTTGACCTGGCCGAACAGCACTGTCGTTCTTTCGAAGAAGCCAAAAATTGGATCGATTCGTGAATCGTGTCAAATGAAGAACAATTTTTCCGACGAGGAAGCTGCCAAAAAGATGGAAAAAAGTTGTGGCTAACAATGGAAATTATTTTGAAGAATGTGTATGTAACGAGTTTTTTACAATAAAGCCTCAAATAATGAGAAAAAACGGCGGTTTTCTATTTGTGCACCCAATAATTAGTCAACACAATGGACCTCTTGATCTCTGAGTGATCTCAGTCACTATCTGAGCTGCCTACACAATCATAATGTTACCTAACTTCTTTAGGTATTCAAGCCAGTAGCTGCAAAAATCATTTTATGAGCTACACGGCTAACTGGCTAACGTGCCGGGACGTAGGGCTGTCTATCGAAACATTAAGCTGGTTCAATAATGTCACTGCCAATGGTTATGCCAGCCGTCCTCCTTACCCTTCAAAGAAATTAATTGTCCAAATTACACTAAATAGCCAATTAACGTTTGAGCAGCTTATGTTAGTGCAGTGCCTAAGGCTAATAAAATTTTAGTATTGAAAAAAGGCAATTAAAATTGGTTTATTGAAATTTTAACCTCAAAAAGGTCAAACTTCTACTAAAAATAACATTTCTCATAAAATTCAATATTTTATAGCTATAGTTAGCATATTGGTTATATTCCGGTGCTTACCAAACAGCCTTCCAAGTCGCGTCATTAAATCTATCCCAGCCACTTCTTCAAAAGTCATTATTTATATGCTGCTGCTTCAAAATCATAAAACTCATTCAAAGCTATTTAAACTTTTCATAAATTGGCTTTACCATTAATATTGCCTACTTTTGCGCTAAACTTTTGGATACCTACACATAAGCTATTAAATACTTTTGCACTAAAACTAAAACAAACTTAAATTACTTGGTATATATTTAGCTGCTCGAAAGTATCCACGAACAGCTTAAGTGCTTAACCAAGCACTGTTGCTTAAAGCAGTTAAAATCATTGACAGTTAATGAACTTATGTCTAGAAATCGCAAGTGAAACATAGATACACACACACACACAGTGACCCAGCAACCTAGTGAGACACATGCTCAACATGACGTATACTTGTTGTGTTGTGTTATGGCAACAGTTTTTGGTTTGAGCGCTTTACGCTTTATACGCGCGCGAGTACAACTCAAACATGTTCGAAGCTACTATACGCAACAAAAACAATGACGTATGCGTTTTACTAGATGCAACAACTTGTGCTTGCTGTTGTTGTTGTTGTTGTTGCCACCCACTCACTGTCTAACACAAATGGCATGTTAAAAAGAATGTTCGTTCGTTTGCTTTGTGTTGTGTTGGAGTGTGTTTGAGTGTGAGCAATAAGTTGGCTGTCGGCATCTTTGGCAAACGCTTCGGCTCAACGCATTCACTCAATCGCCGACGCTTGCTCTGACAGCTACGCTCTGCGCTCTTTGTTCTAACTGTGCGCGGCAAATAATTTGACGCGTCTACTAAAGACGTTGCGGCTAAGAAACCGGCGGCTGTTTCGTTTTATTTACGGCGGTTAGTGTGAAAAATTCTAATAAATAGTGTTAAATATAAGTTAAAAAAGCAAGCAAAAATAAATATAAAAAAATTACTACAGCATAAATAATTACATTATTTTGCATTGATAACGTAAGCAACAACAACAACAACAAGTTGTGAGTGTGTGTATATAAATATATATGTGTACGCGTGTGTGTGGTTTTTTTGAGGCAGATTAAAAGCTTAAATTGGCTTTAAATTGCCAGCATAAAAAGCGCAACCAAAAAAAAAAAAAAGGCGCAAAGACGCTTGGCCAAAAGCGTTTAACAAAAGTAAATACAAATACAAATTGTGGCAAAACCAACAACAACAAACAGCAGCCATAAAGTAAACAACAACAAATTGTACAGTTGCAGATATTTAAAGCAGCTCAGCAGTAAGGTGCGTGTTTTTTTTTTACTATATACATAGCTATATCTGCCAGATACATATATAGCCTATACATATTTACTGCTTCGATTTACTCTTAAAGCTGTTTAAATAATTTAAAATAATTTTTTGTTTATTGTAAATACAAAATTGGTGCTTAAAATTAAACAAATTGCAAGCACTGCACAAATATTTCAACAAAAGCAATTTTTGCAAATTAAAGCAAATACAACAAAATTTTAAACGCAAAATTGCTCAAAAATAAAACAGTCTAAAAACATAAAAGATTTTTTTGTTTAGCGGCGCAAAAATTAACGTCGACGTTTTGTATAAAGCCAAATTTTCAATAAACCAATATATCATGCCGTCAATATTCGTACAATATACAACTAAATTTATTGGCAAGCAATAATAATTTTTATATCTACTTGTTAACGGCTCGTTAGAGCGTTTTTCTGCTCTTAACAATGTGCGTACATATGTTTTAGTTTGCTGTAACAACAAAAAGCAACAAAAGATACAAAAAATACCAAAAAAATTAGCAAATAAAATTTAAATAAAAACATACGAGAAACAAAAAACAGCACAGACAGAAGCTGGCACAAATAAATAAATTTCGTATAAAATTTTCTAAAGAATTCTCAAGCAAGTGTCAAGCAAAGACAAACAGAGAGCGACGCGAGATAAGGCCAACAAGGTGCCAAACATTTCGCACACATAAAGATTATAAAGATATAGACAAAGATATAGATGTACATAAAGTATCTTAAAGATAGACAAAAGTATATACAAGTTATACATAGACTGGACTGGCAAGGCTTTGCCCCCTCTGGGCATATCAATACACAATAAATTGTCACAGAGCTTTCAAAGGCCACAAAACGAATTAAAGCATTAAATTGTACAAGTTTAGAAGCAACGACAGTGGGATGCTCTACAAAAATGCTGTATACAAATTTGGGTTGTAATTTGTTTAGATATATTGAAAAATTTGCTGTCAATTTTGATGGAAAATTGTGAGTGAATTGTTGTGGGTTGGGCTTAGGTACGGACTACGTAAATCCTTTCTTTGTGATACAATCTTTAGCATCTTTACTTTTTACTTTTTTTACTCTTTTTAATTGGTTCGCAAATAATTGGATATGCCATGAGGCTGAAAATTGTACTAAAAAGGCGAAATTTTTAAAGCTTCAATAATATTTTCAACGCTGGTATGCAGGTTCATAAAAAGTTAAACAAATTTAAAGCATTCAGCACATTTTATTTTTAGTGACCACTGTAATCTTCCGATATGGCATTATGGAGTGTAAATTGGGGGAATTGCCCCAAAAATGGCGTTTTTTCCTACATTTGAGGTACATAGCCTCAAATTTCTCAAAATCCTGACGTGATGGGCCAGTTCTGACGCCGGATTCGGATTCTACGCACCAAATTACTTCGAAAATGACTCTTAGCTTTCCAACAACTGAACCATGTTGACCTGTGTTATCTTAAAGGCTTACTGCAAATGATAATGACGTCGAAGGGATATATCTCGTAACTTCGAAAAGCCATAACTTTGCGAAAAAAATTGTAATTGATCTCTTGAACCCTTAAAATATAGGGTAAGAGTTGTACTAAATAATGTAACTGAAGAGAAAGACCGCAAAAATTTTTTGCGCCCTGTACATAACCTCAAAAGTAAGAAAAAACTCAGTTTTTTGGGTACATAACCTCAAATATCTCAAAATCCTGACGTGATGGGCCAGTTCTGACGCCGGATTCGGATTCTACGCACCAAATTACTTCGGAAATAGCCCTTAGCTTTCCAACAACTCACATGACCCCTGTATTTGTAGACCTGTGTATCCAACCGTCCCTGGTACACTCCATAGAGACCTCAATCTGCATACAGTTGAAGAGCAGATTGGTAGGCACGCTAGTAGATACAGCGATAGATTCCAAAGACACCGCAGCCTACTCGAAAGAGGAATAGGCCAGAATCCCTGCCCGCCATTTAAGACGAGTTAAGTGGCAAGGTTTTGCGAAAACTTTCAGAAGGACAACCTTCAATTAAAATCCTCATAAGGCGTTATGGGGCTTGGCTGTTTTTTTGTTTACCATCCATGTGTTGTTATGGAACAAAATTGATGCACAGATTCTTCACTTATTAAAATAAAAAAAAAAAATGCAAACTTAAGCTGAAATTGCAGAATGCAAATATTTGCTACAGCTGCATCAAATGTTTGGTCAAATATTTGTTTGCTTGTTTGACAACTAAGTATTTGCAGGAATTTGCTAAATTTTGCCATGTGTTTGCCAAAAGAAAATTTTTTTTTCAAAATGCGTAAAATATTTGCATTGTCAATGTGACAATTACATTTTTTCAGCGAACATTTGCCGAAAAGTATTTGGCCTTTTGTTTGCCAAATAGAGTTTAAAGAAAACATTTGTTTAAAATGCATAAATTAATTGATCAATTAACAAAGGTGCATTAAATATTTGCTCAAATATTTGTTTGTCGGTTTGACTTCTTAAGTACTTGCAGCAATTTGCCAAAATGTCTTTTGCCATATGTTTGCCAAATAGTTTTTAAACTAAATATTTATATCTTCGAAGTGTATAAAATATTTACTTGTCAATGTGACAAATGTATTTGGCCAAATAGAGTTTAAAGCAAATATTTGTTTAAAATGCATAAGTGAATTGATCAATTAACGAAGGTGCATCAAATATTGGGTCAAATATTTGTTTGTCGGTTTGACTATTAATTATTTGCAGCAGTTTGCCCAAATTTAGTTTGCCTTATAGAGTTTAAAGCAAATATTTCTTTAAAATGTATAAAGTCAGTTTAAAAATTAAACTTTTGCAGCAAAAATTTGTCCAATTTCATGTGGCCTGTGTTTTCCAAATAAAGTTCAAAGCAAACATTTGCTAAACAAAAAATTAATGAAATGTGCGTTTGTGAGTGTGATTATTTCAATATTTATTTGGCCTTGTGTTTGCCAAATAGAATGAATCTAAAGCAAATTATTCTTTAAAATGCAGAAATTAATTGACCAAATATTTGATTGTGAATGTGATTATTCTTAAACCTTTGAAAAAAAGTGTCAACAAATTTTGAGCAAATATTTGCATCGTGTAATTTGCACAGTAATATAAAATAAATACAAAAAAAAAACCATCAGGTGTTTGCAAAATAAAACATTTTGAATAAATATTTGCCATAGTGTGATACTGTGATCTAACTAGTATTTGTAGCAATTCGCCCAAATTTATTCTGCCTTGCTTGTCAAATGAAATTTAGAGCAAATATTTCTTCAAAATGCATAAAGCCAGTATGATAATTAAATTTTTGCAGCAAAACTTTGCTCAAATTTATTTGGCATTAAATAGAGTTTAAAGCAAATATTTGGTAAAAAAAAAATTTCAAATAGGTGTTTGTGAGTGTGATTATTGCAAAATTTATTTGGCCTTGTGTTTGCCAAACAGAATCTTTAGCAATTAATTGTTAAAAATGCATAAATTATTTGAGCAAATATTTGATTGTGAGTGTGATTATAATTAAATTTTTTAAAAAAAAGTGTCAACATTTATTTGGCTTTGTGTTTGGCAAATAAAATGTTGAGCAAATATTTGCTTCGTGTAATTTGAACAGTAATATAAAATAAATACAAAAGAAAAGGTTATCAGATGTTTCCAAAATAAAACATTTTGAGGAAATATTTGCTAAAGTATGATACTACGATCTACTAAGTATTTGCAGCAATTTGCCCAAATTCATTCTGGCTTACTTGTCAAATAAAATTTAAAGCAAATATTTTTTTTTCAAAATGCATAAAGTCAGTGTGATAATTAAATTTTTGCTGCAAAAATTTGCCTACATTTATTTGGCTTTGTGTTTGCTAAATAAAGTTTAAAGCAAATATTTAATAAAAACTAAATATATCAAATATTGTGATTATTGAAAAATCGATTTGGCCTTGTATTTGCCAAACATAATCTAAAAAAATGAATTCTTTAAAATTCATAAATAATTTGAGCAAATATTTGTGAGTGTGATTATTATTAAATTTAAAAAAAAAAAGTGTCAACATTTATTTGGCTTTGTGTTTGTCGAATTGAAAGTTTGAGCAAATATTTGCTTCATGTAATCTGCTAAGTAATTTACATAAATACAAAAGAAAAAGTTTGCTCAATATATATATAACGTGTTTGTCAAAAAACATTTTGAGCAAATATTTGCCATAGTGTGGTACAGTGAGCTCAGCAACAAATAATTGGATTAATAAAAAAATGAACAAATATTTGTTAACAAGGAATTTTGTAATTTAAAAGTGAATTTTTAAAAGTGAAATTAAATTTAATATTGTTACGGCATTCATATATATATATTATTAATAAAATATATCAAATAATATAAATATATAAAAAATTAAATTAAAAATTTAAAAAAACCCCGACACAAGAACTTAAGTAATTTCCCTTTAAAAAGTAAAAAATAATAAAAGAAACTTAATGCTAAAGTACCTAAGAATCTATTAATAATTCTAAAAAAAATACGTCGTGTTGGGGGACACGCGAGGGCACACGTCGTTGACGGTCGTATCTTACATGCAAATTTTTTGAAGTAATTCTTTGAAAGTTTTTGAAGTATTTTCTTAATTTTGTTTTTAAGTTCATCTTTGTTGCTTAATTAGACTATTTGTATTTAAATTGTTAGTTTAGGAGCGGTCCCCCAACGCGACGTACAATACAACCGCAAACCGTTCCAACCGTTTTGCTGCTTTGGGAGCTGATCCCGAGGATGAAGATATGAACGTAGAAATGAGCGGCCCTCCGAGATCCACACTGAAAGGTCTCCTCCTCTCTTTATAAATGGATTCACGGACATAAATGCACTCTTTAAAAAAAAATTATTTTATTTTCTTAAATTTTCCATAAAAGTCTTTAATATGCACAAGTTCGTTTAATAAAGTGGCAAATACTTTCCTAGGGTATTTTCTCAACAGTTGTGAGTTCTATTTTGCGACATTTCATACTAAGTAAATTAGCCATGAAAATAAAACAAGTTTATAAGACACATTTCTGTCATTAAGTGCGCTCATCAATCTGTCTATTACCGGAACAAATGATTCTGTACGAAATTAGTCGAAACTTTGATTTTTATGAGTCAATTGTGTGAGGCGCAATAGAGAGCGCTTTAGGAAGTATTTTTAAATCACAAATTTTACTGTACTCACCATATCGTGTACATTCAGACCAATTTTTTTTTTAACATGCAAATATATGTTATGAATAAATAACAAAAACGAAATCCATTATTAATATTAAACTGCCATGACGCTCTAGAACGTGCTTAAACTTCAGACGAGCTTTTTAAAGAGTTTCATTGGAAGCACGAACAAAATTTGTATAATGATATGTATATTATTATAATTTATTTGTTATCTTTTCAAGTGGGTCCAAAACGTTGTATAATTAGGTATAAAGTATTATATAATTCAAGAGGTATTAAAAAAGTTTTGAGACGACGAAAACAAACATTAAAGAAGTTGTTTGATTCACAGGCAGTGCAAGTAAGTCATTGACTCTTATGCTTTAACAGAATACTGTAGAAGAAAATTCAAGTTAGTTGGGCAGCACTGATATTATTTGAGTAACCCTCGCAATAGATAGATACTAATTGAAAGTGACTAGTGAAAATCAAGTGACTGCCCAGCACTGTCCTAGATAGATGAACTGTATGAACACTGATTCTAGATGCTCAATATGATAATCGATGGTTAGTTAAAACCGGATAGAAATATTTAAAATTTACTCTAATAATTATAAGATATTATAATATGACAATTAGAGTCTTAAAATAAGACTAGTCAACATAGCTCGTAAGATCTAGAGGATCAAAGAGTTTTATTTTAAGGTCTAAGGTTGAACTTAGACGGAATTTGGGAAGGAAATTCCACCTACAAGTGTAGTAATAGGAGTGGCCACAATTGGCGATCATCGCGGAGTCCAAACAGTAAGCACTAGAAGGCTAAAATTTTGCACAGGGTTTCAAATGGAGAATATTTTTTAGGGTTGGGCTTGCACCTTCGGATCCGTCGTGCATGCTGTCGAAGCAGGTGGATTAGCCGTAGGGCCACGAGTACCACTTGGAGAATGAATATTTCTCGGGTTTACTCTCATGTTTATAAAGAAATATGTGACGTTTACTCTCATGTTTATAAAGAAAAATGTGAGGGAGCAGCGTTCTGATAGTAAGTTATAAGCTCAAATTCAGTCTTCACAACACTGCTCGCAGGGGCAGGCCACTTTTAAATAGGCCGCCCCTAATTTGGGGAGCAGACGCATTTTGCAGCCTCTCATTCTGAGCACAGGCGCTACTAAGTGGAACGCCACATGATTCGCCTTCTCACAATTAGCTAGCCCCCAGAACGGTTGTTCAGGGGGTTACCCAGAGGATACTTGACTGAGAGTCGAAAATTTGTGAGCTGCTTGAAGCGTTCAGCAAAAGAATCTTTTCTGGCCGCTTCAAAGTGAATGGCGATCAGAAATTTTCCACATTAGCATACACTGCTGCGAACTCGATCATCCAGGTCAAAAGTTTGCCTGGGAAAACTTGTATTTGGGTTAATTTGGATAGTTTGGCAAAGAGAGTCAAAATTTGTATACTTAGATTTTGATAAATTTTTTTTAAAACTGTGGTAATCAAAATTTGTATTTTTAGATATTGAAATGTTTGGCACCAACAAGCAATAACAATAGATCCAAGTTTGTATCCTCGAATTTTGCTAATTTTGGGTCAACGACTGTATTTAAAGATTTTCGAAAATAGGTCAAAAGTTTGTCTGGGGAAAATTATTTTCTGCAAATTGACTTATACCCAGATGAAGTTGGGATTATTTGGTAATGAGACTTAAAGTTTGTATACCTACTTGGATTTTAACAAACTTTTTCCCACATTGTGAATGTGGCGATTCAAGTTTTTATATTTTAAGATCTTTGATAATTTTGCTGCCAAGTGGGTCAATGATTGTAAGCAATGATTTTAGAACTTTTGGTCAAGAATTGTATTTACACATTTTTAAAGATTTTCCTAACAAATGACGGCAATTGTGGGTCAGGGTTTGTGTACATCGATTTCAAGAAAAAAGATGTCCCAAGTGGTGGTTATATTATTTATTCCTTGACATGTACAACATATAACAATTTCGTACAAAAAAATAAAAATTGAATATATAATATATGTTACTACTTGTCGAGGGGAGAGAGCGGATCAAAATTCATATATTTGTTTGCAAAAACTTCGCACCCAAGCGGTGTTAATTTATTCAAAACATAAAAAGTTGATTAATTAAATTCAAAAAATAAACTTTTATGATAGTATTTCAGACCTTTTTATAATTAACTTATAATATAATTAATAATGGGCAGTTGCCACTGACCCGTTGAGGGAATTTTATTCACCCGATGGTCAACTAAGTTCCTGCTAACAGACAATTGTGGTTAAACGCAAAAAAAATTAGCTAGTAACTTCCAGTCACTCCCCAGAGAAGTTTTTATTTGCCTAAAGGATGGATCAGGGTTTGCATTTGTAGATTTTTAAAAATTTCCAAATTTAAATTGGAGTACTATACCAAAAGGAAATAGCTAGAGGGAGAGCATGGTGCTTGGTTTTATGGTGTAGCTGAGCATTAAGGACCGATTGGGTAATATCGCTTTGCTGGTGCCCAGAATATACTAGAGAAACATAAAGGGATTACTAATCCTTAACTACTTGGAAATCAAATTGGGAGTGTCTTTTGGCAAGAAGCATCTACCAGTGGCTTATCTGGTACCACAGGTGGTCAGAAACCCCACAAAACTTCTTCTGTGCTGACCAGCTGGGTGCGGCCCTTCGGGGAGTACCGTGGTGGCTGTGGTTTACAACCCAAATGCGGGCTAAGCTTTTTGCTTGGCGCGGTGTTGATATTAACGTCAACCGGGTGCCGAGACCCAGAGATCGGCTAAGGCTTTAGATATACCTCAACTCACACCGAGAGTGGAGACATGATAAAGCAGAAGTGTTCTCTGTATTGGAAGTATTTGCTTTCCAAAGAGCCGCCCATTTGTCGTAAAAAATACGATTGTACGGGCTCCTTGATTTTAAGACCATTGCAGTCACATAATCACGTTAAACAAACGCTGGAAAGATCCAGTTTTATACCGCCTTAGGCTGCCCATTGAGAAAAATGTCGGTTCAAAAGGTTATCAAACTTAAAATTTAACCAAATGCTCTACCTCAATGACGGGAAAGACTGATACCGCAGAAGTTGGGGTAGAGGTTGTCTTGCGAAGCATGCAGGAAGCAAACTCCCCCAGTTTTTAAATTAACCCATTATCGCTTTTTTCGCAAAAAAAATTTCAATAGAATGAAGTTAATGTAAAGACATCAAATTCGCCTTAAATAAGCTATTTGCAAAATTGTATAACATTCCAGCACCCAGGACGGCCTTATGGCATTATATTACGTATACGTAACGCTGACGCATTGCTCGACAATTGAAAGATTCTCGGATGAGCGAAGCATAATTAAAGAATTTTATCATTCATTATGATTTATTTAAGAAGGAATACAATCTATTTTGAATTCGAAAAGACAAAGAATTTACACTTGGTAATTTTTAGTTCATAGTTTAAAAAGAGGCGTATCCACAGACGCTACTGTCAGTTCGGAATATAGAGAAAAATGAAACCTAAATGCATAATAGCCTCGGATGACATAAGCATAATAAAAGAATTTGGTCATTATTTATGACTTGTTTAAAAGGGACTAAAATCTGTTTTTGAGTCGATAAGACAAAGAATTTTCATTCGGTAATAGGTTATTGTTCAAAATTTGCTCCAAAGCTCCAAAAACTCATATAAGCATAGATAATTTGTAGAAGCTAACATAAGGGATTTAAATTTAAGCTCAGTGACAACAAGTATGGAAATTTTGATTTTTAAAGAGCACTTGCTAAATTTATTTAGCTTTTAATAATGCAAAAGGATTACTCTTAAGCTTTCGATTATCCTGTGATCCAGTTTGCTCAGTCTAAAAAAAAACTGAAACTATTCCTGCCATAAATCTTTATAATTTTGCAGCAGTTATAATAAGGCTTTAATAGAGGTTAGTGGCTTGGTTAGCTTCTAGAAGAGCAGAAAGTTTTTGAGTGGGTGTCCTTAAGCTAATCCCACTGCAAAGCAGACACATTGATAAAGGAGTAGAAACCTTAAGAATAACAAGAAGTACCAAGGCTAAAAAAAGAAAGCAGAATAGTGAGAAAAAACGAGATGAAAAGGACAATAGTAGTAGAGTATCTTAGCCATCCACCAAATCCACCAAAGCATAGACAGACGTTGTTTTAACAAATAATCTAAGTATATATGTATCTATATATATACTTTATATTTTAGCTGCCACATGCTCCCACCGCCTGTTGCATATATTTGCACAAATGTATTATATCCTTATTCCTTGGGGTACAGGGTATAACAAGCAACAACAACAACAACAAAAGCAACAACTGCTCTTGGCATAAAATTTAAACGTTATACCATAATCAGAGAATACATTTCAAATGTATGAAATGAAGCAAAAATGAAATGAGTTCTTTAACCAAAAAAATTACGTGCTGGGCCGGCATTTTGTGGCACTGACTGTATCTGTATCTACATCCGTATCTGTATCTGTATCTTGCTGCTGTTTGCGTCGTCCAGTTAGACGCAGTGTAGTAAAACGTAGGCGCCCCAAGTGTATCTAACAACAAAGCAATTTCCTATGGCCCACTTACTACTAAAAAAGATACACAACAACAACAATTACAAACATAACAACAATTTGCAACACCAAAAAACCGAATTTAAAGCACATGCCGCACTAAAATGTCTTTCTCTCTGGGTTCCGGCTCACTCTGATTTAGTTACGAAGGCCTCACCAGATAAGCAACAAACGTTAGCACTACGTGACTGAAATTTTGTTCTTTATATACCCTTATATATAGTATATAAATACTTTTTGAAGTGGGTGTAACTGCTGGGGAAGCTGCTGCTGTCAGGACTTTATTGAACACAATTGAAACAGTTTGCTGTTGTAACATTTGCATTTCGATATCAATTACCACAAGCTCGACAAGCCAATAAATTTCAGTTTTCACTTAGATTTGTATCTCAAGGTTCTTTGAGTATGTGTTTGTATCTATGTTTATAGGCCAACATTCAGCTCTACTGAATTTTCAATTTAGTCTTGTTTAATTGAGCGAATGCTGTGCAAATCCACAAATGTTCAAAGGTCCCAAGTGATATGATAATTTGCCTCAACAATCTGCACTTGTTTGTATCATTTTTCAGTTGATTTAACATTTTGCCCCCTTGACAAATGTCGTTGCCACCTTAACTGACACTTTGGACGGACGGAGACTTTTCCGTATTGTATGCAACATGCCGGATTGTCAATAAAAAGTTACGCTTGATTGAAAAATATGAATGCATTCGCGACAGCAGCAAATTCGATTGACAAATGAAATGTAGTTGAAGTTTTAACTTGACTGTAATATCTTGAAGTATCTGAGTAGCTTGATTATAGATTGAATTTCTTGAAGCATCTACAAGCTTTGAACTTATTTTTATTGATATTAAAATATGTATGTTCCTTAAACTCCTATTTGGAGCATATGGCGCCAATTCATATAAAAAGCTTGACTTTTATTTAATACAATTTTTCAGGCTACAAAGTGATAGATACTTCCCCGAAAAGGGTTCCTCACAAAGAGATGGGGCACTGCGACCAAAAGGTCTTTTGTACCATACCCTTAAGTTAAACCAAAAGATTTTCCGCTTTCCGCATGAATAACAGTCTTTCCTTGACCTAAGATGGAACGGACTATAATCTGTTCCTTTACCATGTGACAGGCTCTGTCCCATACCAACATTGGGCAGTCACAGAGAATATGTCTAGTGGTTTCATCGTCTTCTAGACAGAGTCTACACTCTGAAGAGTCTGATAGGCCAATTTTCTGTAGATGGTATCCAACAGTGTGATGGCCAGATAGGTAAGCTACCAGGAGCTTTAGGTCCGCTCTGGCAAGACCTTTTGTCTTGATCGCAAGCACTTTTGCTTGACGAAGCCTTGGAAGGGAGAACCAGTATCTCCTATATTCTCCTGCGGCCCATTTGTTTATCATGGTTTTGATTGTGGGCCAACCAATACCACAAAACGGCGCAGCAGATGTAGTCAGGGTGGAGGCACCCTGTCGTACTAGATCGTCAACGATCGTGTTACCATCCACACCTGAGTGTCCAGGTACCCCAACATAGCCCAACTTTGTTCCGGGCGGACAAGGTTTGGAGGTAGTTATGGCATTCTTTAACCATCCTGGAGCACCTCCACGAACCACGGAAGGGAGTATCAGTATCTCCTATGTTCTCCTGCTGCTCATTTGTTTATCATGGTTTTGATTGTGGACCAACCAACACCGCAAAAGGTGCAGGAGATGTAGTCAGGATGGAGGCACCCTGTCGTGCTAGATCGTCGGCAATCATATTGCCATCCACTCCGGAGTGTCCAGACACCCAACTTAGCACGACTTTGTTCCGGGCGGGCAGGGCTTGGAGGTAGTTATGGCATTCTTTAACCAGCTTGGATGATATGCTTGGCTATCTAAAAAAATGCATATGTTTGCTTCCCTAGTTCCCTTGAGAAGGATACTAAGGACGCAGATCTCTATGGCATGAATCTCTGCTGGAAAGACTCCGGGCCAGATGCCCATTGCGGTAGAGATTCTGGTGTTGGGTTCAACGATTCCAACACCTACACCCTGCTCAGTTTTGGACCCATCCGTGAACCATTGTTGCCACCGGGGTTTCCCCAGAGGCTGCCATCAGCCCAAGTCTTCCGACTTGGGAGAAGAGATCTACTCTTTGTATTACTATCTTCAACATTCCTTTAGTCGCCCTATATATAAATACTTTTCGAGGTTGTACAACTATCATAGATTTTCTTAGCTTTTTTTCCAGCCTTTTGTTTCCCCTATCTCACTCATTTTAGTTGCTTCATCTTTATCTGGTTGTGCTTAGTTCCTTCCTACAGTCCTTAATCCTTAAGTCACCTTATGCATAAATACTGTTCCAAGTTCTACAACTATCATGGATTTTCTTAGCTTTTTTTTCAGCTTTTTGTTTCCCCTATCTCACTAATTTTGCTTCACCTTTATCTGGTTCTGCTTAGTGCCTTCTTTTAGTCCTTATTCCTTTAGTCACCTTTTGTATAAATACTCCTAAAGGTTCTACAACTATCGTGACTTTTCTTAGCTTTTTCTTATATTTTTTCAGCCTTGTTTTCCCCCAATCTAATTAATTTTAGTTGCTTCATCTTTATCTGTTTCTACTTAGTTCCTTCCTTTAGTCCTTTATTCCTTTAGCCTTATGTTTAAATACTCTTCGAGCTTCTACAACTATCTTGGATTTTCTTAGTTTTATATTATTTCTGGCATTGTCTTCTCCCCATCTACCTCATTTTAGTTTGCTCCACCTTCATCTGGTTCTGCTTAGTTCTTGTTAACCAAAATACTTTGGTTTTTTTCAGCTCATTAAAATAACTTTTTCTTTCTTGCTGTACATGGAATTCTTAAGCATAAACAAAGGAAAAAGCAAAAAGAGATAAAAAATTTTATAAATATTTACTTTTATTGCGACCTTGACTTTATGTTAAAGATAAACTTGCTAAAGGACGCGGAAAATCAATTTTGCCTTAAACATCAACGATTTAATTTACATTAAAAACTGTTCACATGGATTGGCACCTCAAAAACTTTAATGTTTAACCCTTCAATGACCGAAGAGGTAATTTGGCATTTTAAGGCCTTATAGCATTTAAGCTGTTATAAATATATAGTATTTATGAAACCATTATTTGATTTCATAACTTCTTTCTTTCTTTTATAAGACTAAATTTTTACATTTTTTTTAATACCTTTTTTAACTTATATTTGCCACTATGAGCAATAAGGTCGCTGGAAACCTTTAGTATATTTCATAAATCCAAAAAAAACCTTCAATCTTTTTACATTAAATGAAAAATTATGTTACCTCAAAAATCAATTAAATCCTTATTAAGTTGGGCTTTAATTGTCATCAAGCGTTGAACATTTCAGTGATCCCACGAGGGCTAAATATTTATGACAAAAAAATAATCAATACTTCTCACGATTCCAATAGTTTCAATTATAACATATTATTGTGTTAATGGTTACCCTTTAAGTTTCCTTTCAAAAAATTATCTTTTATTGTATATATGTCGACAAAAATAAATGAAGCGGGCAACTTTTTTGCCGACCTTCTTCGATTTTGATGATTTTTACACAGTTGGTAGAGCTTTTATTGCAAAATTCCGATTATTTATCGAGTTATCGATAACTGAATATGTATATATTTTTTTAAATATTCAAAAATATCCTCTGTTTTAACGTATTTTGAGCAAAAAAAACTTCTTTAAACAAAAATTTTGTAAATAAAAAATATTCCAATTTTAATGTAAACATTTTTTTAAGATAGGAAAAAAAGAAAAAAAATTCTAGTTGACATAGTAAGAACATACATACAAAAAATACTGCATTTATTCTGAAATCAATAATTTAAAATATTTAAACAAAAAAATAAGAATAATAATTTTAAAACGTATGATAAAGTATTTAAAAACATAAAAAACAGCATTCTTAAAAAAAACAAATATGAAAAAAGTATTTTAAAGAAATATATATTTAAAAAAACGTTTTCTTAATAAACCAATATAAAACATAATAAAAAAATTTCATTATATAAAATATTAAAAAATAATTAAAATATTCAGCGTTTCTCCGGTAAACGAAAAATCAAAGCAATTTTATAATTAAAAATAATTCAAAAAAAAGAATTATTTAAATAATTTAAGTTCGTAAGAAAATATTTTTGTTTTATGTACATCAAAGAATTTAAAAACAAAATGTAAAAAAATATATGCTTAAGAAAAAAATATATATTTATAAAATACTTTCTTAATTTTTTTTATATTATTTTTTACAATAAAATATATATTTTTGAAAAATAATTTTTCCTTTATTTTTGCTAATAATATTTTTTTTAAGTTTTTTCTTTTTTATGAACCAACATTTAAAAAATGGCGGACGTAAAGTCGGGCGCGGACGACTTTAGGATACCCTGTACCACTAGCTTGTAATAAAGTCCGATTTCTTCACAAAAAACCAAAAACAGAAGAATTTTTTTCCTATGGGAGCTATATGATATAGTCAACCGATTTCAATCAAATTTGACACAGTGCTTAAATACCTTAAAAAAGATATGAATGCCAAATTTATTTCAAATATCTTTACAAACAAACAAAACACATCGAATTTTGTATAAAAAACGTGTTTTTGGACCGATTGGTCCTATGGGAGCTATATGATCTAGTCAAACGATTTGGATTACATTTAGTACAGTGCTTAGGAACTATAAAATACTCACGAATGTCAAATTTGGTCCCAATATCTTAACAAACAAACGAAACACAACAAATTTTGTTAAAAAATCGATTTTTGGAAGATCAGACCTATGGGAGCTATATGATATAGTCAACCGATTTTGCTCAAATTTGGCACATTGCTTAAGTGGTCTAAAAAATTTCCAAACGCCAAATGTGGTTAGGATATCTTTATTAAAAAACGAAATATAGCGAATTTTGATTTAAAAAGGTTATTTTGGCCGATCGGTCCTATGGGAGCTATATGATATAGTCAACCGATTTCGATCAAATTTGGTACAGTGATTGGGAACTATAAAAAACTTTCGAATATCAAATTTTGTTACGATATCTTCATAAACAAACGAATTATTCATCTAAAACGCTTTTTTTTGTCGAGGTCGTCTCAAATACCCCCATGGGAGCTATATAATTTATCCCCGATATCAAAAAAATAAAATAAATTTGTCTCCTATGGAATAATATGGGATCTAATGTGAAAGTTTGGTAACTCTAGCTCTTACCATCTCTGAGACCTAGGCGTTCAAACGGACGGACGGACGGACAGACGGAGAGACGGACGGACAGACGGACATGGGTATATCGACTTCTCTATTCACACTGATCATATTTTATTAACTTTGGGGTGTCTCCGACGCGTCCTTCTATATGTTACATACATTTTTGGCTTCCACAAAATTGATATACCCTTTGTACCATAAGGTACATGGTATAATAATCAGCCGTGCTGCGGAAAACGAAAAATCCAAGCCGAACAAAATTTATTTTTTATATAATATATTATTTTTATAACTTAAAATTTTTAAACGAAAAAATAAATATAAATCTTTTTATCAAAGAGCATTTTCTTATATTATTTTTGGCAATAAAATAAACCTTTTTGTTTGTTATATATTTTTAATTTATTTTTCTTTTATTATATTAATTTTTTCTCAAGTTTTCCCATACATATGAACTAAAATTTAAAAAAATATTAACTATTGCTATAAATAAAATAATCAGCCGTGCTCCAGAAAGCGATAAATCCAAACCGTACCATTTTATTGTACTTGGTTTTGTTTTTGCATGCTCTGGAAACTTTTGATCAGTATTTCCATTTTTATATTCGGTATATTCATAGATTTCATATATTTTTCAAAAAATTCGTTTTGAAAAAAAATTTTTGAATACTTTGGGTGAGTCAGAAATCATTTAATTCAAAATAATTGTCCATGAATATCTATGTATCTTATTGTTGGCAAAAATATAATCTAAGAATATCAATGAATATTTAGAAAATTATTTCATATTCTTTTTTTTCTAAAGAATTTATAGTTTCATATATTCAGGATAGGAGCAAAGTAAGTTTATATATTTTAAAGAATTTGTAGGTGGGTTGTTAAAGCTTAATTTTCATTTTACATCAAACTATCATCAATTAGAAAAATTATCTCTTAATTATAGGTTTAAAAAACGCTTAAATGCAAATAAATTATTTTGTTAAAACATAAAATAATATAAAAATAAATATATTTCGTGAAAAAATTTAGAATGCACAAACTGACTTTTTAAGTTCGATAGTTTTATCGATAGTTTAAGTCAGTCGAAAATCAGCTGTTCTCCTCGCTTCTCAAATCTGGAGCTTAAGAAGCAAAAAATTTTGATTTTACTTAATTTTTAAAAATATTTTTATAATTGTCTCGTGTTTTATTTTTTTTTTTAGTTTGTTTTTTATAACACCTTAATTTTTAATATGCTAGATTGGGTTTTGCTACTTAGAAGTACAGTTGCCCAGCTTGGCTATGATACATAAAAAAATGTTTAATGTTTTAAATATTATGGATGTAGGCTTATATTTTAATTTTTAAAGGAGGTTTGGTCGAGAAAAATGTTTTTACAAAAATGAAAGCTAAATATTATTTAAATATATAAATTGTTATTTTTAAGCAAGTTCAAATCGTACAAGAAGTGAAAAATTTTTCATACTTCTGCTTATTTTTCATCAAAATTCATTCCGATTTCTAATTTCAATAAACAAAAAACATTTTTCATTTCACTGCAAGAGGCTAAAGGACTGAAATTCGGGAACGATGTTCTATGTGCAAAGGTGGACAAGACCCGCCATTTTGAATTTCTTCAAGATAAAAATCGGATTTAACAATTAAAACAGGAAGTCTGTTTTCGTCATGCCGCAAATAATTCCCAAGCTTTGTATCCTTTTCGGCCAAAATTGAAAGAGCCTTTAAGATCCCTTAAACACCAAAGTTTTGAACTACGAGCACCATTTTCCTTGTTATTCGTTAAAAATTGGCTTTTCAAATTCCATTTAGCTCCATTAAGATACCATTGTTTAACTTTGACATAACGTTTAACCCAAAGTTTCCACAAGATATAATAAATTTTATGTTTTTCCGAGAGCATAGCCCATTATTTGCATATAAAAATGTAAAATACTGGAAAAAAAAAATTTACATTTGAAATCTGTATGGCAAAGTTTTTGTTATTATTTTTTGTGAACCTTTCTTTGCATTGTGACAAAGACTTCGTATATTTTAGCTTTTGCTCTTTAGTTGCAATTTTCTATTGTAGTTCTTTCTTCTTTCTTTCTATTTTGTTTTATTGTTTATTTTTGTGTATATTTTTGCCAACATGGCTTTCAATTTGTGCTTTGTAGTGAAATTTCCAGAAATTCTCGAAATAAATTCAGCGCAAGTTCTTTGCAAACTAACAAAAGATACGATTTTTTTTCTTATTTACCAAGAGGCTGTTTATGAATTCTCTTTAAAGCTGAAATTTTGATACATAAGATTATAGCATATAGGATTAAAAAGTTGAATATAGGATTAAATACAGATATATGTGACAAATTCTATGTAGTAGCTTTAGCTAAAATATTATTAATGGCACTAAATAAATGAAATTCCAGCAATTTCTAAAGCTTATTTTCAGCTGAGAGCAGCAGTTAAGTTGATTAAAGGCAATTTTTGGGCTTAAAGTATCTTATAGATACATTTTTCATTGCGCATCGTAGCTTAAAGCCGCTCATGCAGAAATTCATAAATTTAACAATAACAAATGTTATACAATTCTGCTATTATATAAAAATTCAAGTTTAATATAAAACTTGCACATAAATCATTTATTCCAGCTTAGTGCTAAATATTCATTGCTCCTTTTTAGTATTAAAATCAATAAAGTGTTAATAATATTGAAATGCATAAATTTGACATTAATAAACCACCGACCTATAAAATTTTAATAGAGTCTAAAATTTTACACTTCAGTGCACAGCACAACAGCAGTTAAAGTTCAAAGTGAAATATATTCTTAACAGCTGGTTAGGTAAATCTTTAAGGATATGCAAGCTTTAAGAAAACTATTCTTAACTACTGTCAATTTATAAGAAGAATGGATGAATACTTTTCGTGCAGACCAAATGAGTTTTGTATTTTCGTCTTTAATAGACTTTTCTTCTTTGCTGTTTTTTCTTATGTATTACACATACAGACGTGCTTATATACTTTTATGTACATATATACATATAAGCATAATGATGATGTTTCTGAGCAATCCGCTTAACCAAAAAGCATAAGAAGCACTGGAGGATTAAGCAGCACAGCAAAAAAAAGGAAGAAAAAAATTAGGAGGAAGTAAGTAGTATGTGGCATGTGGCATGGTGCTTTTAATTGTTGTAAGATGCCCTAACACCATTATAAGAGTGTGCGTGAAACTGCTGCTTATGCGAGGGTTGCCAGAAGAGTTTCTGCAGCTAATATGCAACTTTAAGTTGATAAGATGGGCTTTCTCAGATAAAGTAATTATTTTCACTTTACTTTTCGCTTATAGGAAGTATTTTTTAAATAAGCAATATTTTTTACTCGTTTTTAGTAAGGATAGGGGCTCTTACTGGTCATTGTCTTATTGGTAGACACGCCAATAGATTGGGTGTGCCGCATTTTGACTACTGCCTAGATCTCAGAGATAGTAAGAGCAAGAGTACCCAAACTTTCATTTTAGATCCCATATTAATCCATAGGTTTATTTTATTTTTTTATATCGGGGATAAATTATATACCTCCCATAGGGGTGTTTGAGACGACCTCGACAAAAAAAAGGTTTTGGATGGATAATTCGTTTGTTCATGAAGATATCGTAACCAAATTTGAGTATTCAAAAGTTTTTATGGTTCCAAGCACTGTACCAAATTTCATTAAAATCGGTTGACTATATCATATAGCTCCCATAGAACCGATCGGCCAAAATAACTTTTAAAGAAAAATTCGCTATATTTTGTTTTTTAATAAAGATATCGTAACCAGATTTGGCTTTTGGGAATTTTTTAGACCGCTTAGGCAATGTGCCAAATTTGACCAAAATCGGTTGACTATATCATATAGCTCCCATAGGTCCGATCTTCCAAAAAATCGATTTTTTAACAAAATTGGTTGTGTTTCGTTTGTTTGCTAAGATATTGGGACCAAATTTGATATTCGTGAGTTTTTTATAGTTCCTAAGCTAAACTAAATTTGATCAAAATCGGTTGACTATATCATATTTCTCCCATAGGACCAATCGGTCCAAAAAAAAGTTTTTTATACAAAATTCGATGTGTTTCGTTTGTTTGTAAAGAAATTTGAAGTCAATTCGGCATTTAGATCTTCTTTAAAGTATTTAAGCACTGTGTCAAATTTGATCCAAATCGGTTGACTATATCATAAAGATACCATAGAACGATCGGTCAAAAAAATTTTTTGCTAAAAAATTCTTCTGTTTTTGTTTTTTGTGAAGGAACCGGATTTTATTGCAAGCTATTGGTACAGGGTATCCCAAATTCGTCCGCGCCCGACTTTACGTACACCATTTTTTTACTCATTTTTAGTAAGATTTTTCTTGGATATTTGTATCTAAACAATTTATAGTTGAGCTATGCACACTTGATGTTGAGTTGCACAAATACTCGACTGGCTAAAGCGTGAACGCCCTTTTTGTTAATTTATGAGTTAAGCTGTTGGGTTTCTAATTCAGCATTGCAAATTTACTTTTGTAAATTTAATTTTATTTTAAATTTAAATTAATTAAATACCTTTGGAATCACATAATTTTTAATTTATTTTTTTTTTGTCATCCACTTAAACGTGTCAATTGAATTATTTACACGGATTACTTGTTTAATTGCATTAAGTCCAGAAATTTAAGCATTTGGAATCATCCTATTTTTTATTTTTCTCAGTCTCTTAAAAGTAAAAATTTAATAATTTAGTAAATATTTATAATGAACGCGACTTATTTGGTTAATTGCATTGAATCCAGTAATTAAATATATTGGGAATCGTTCAATTAATATGAGATAAATATGATAATTGTATAATTAAGTAAATATTTATAATGCACAAGAATTACTTGTTTAATTGCATTAAGTCCAGTAAAATTTGTTATAGTAAATTTCTGGCTGATTTTTAAATAACAAAAGTTATAAAAAAAAGGAATTAATATTTAGTACTGAAAATATCGCAGAGTATTTTGCAAAACTTTCTTCAACTTTTTAATTAAACAAATACAAATTAGAACAGGGTCAAAGTGGCAAAAGTCTTCAACTTTTAAACTGCTCAACAGCAGCTGTGAATTACCCTAAGCTATAAAAATTAAATAAAAATTTGTACATAACTTTTTAATCAGTCGGAAAGCCTTAATTGTCTTGGCTATAAATTAATTTATAAATTAGAAATAATTGCTACCTTACAATTTAAATTTTGATTTTTCAATCAAAGATACAATTTTTTTCGATATAAAGATACAATTTTACAATAAAATATATCGTATTTTAAAAATTATAACGAAGAATGCAAAAATCTTAATTCAGGATTCTATTTTTTTCTCAGTTTTTTGACATTTAAAAATTTGGCATAAGAGGCAAAATTCTTAGAGTACTTAATGTTACCACGATAAAATTTTTCGGAGTTTAAATCACTAATTTTTCTAATTTTCAAGTTTTGTAGTCTAATTTCAAAGTTATAGCCCTTTTAAGATGGCACGATACAATTTTTCGGAACTCAAATGATCAAGAACTTAGCTTATTTTTGTGCTAAGTCGTCTAAGTCGAAAGTTATGACCCTTTAAAGATGGGACTGAAAATTGTTCATCGTTTTAAAGAGTTCAGCTTATTTAAAACATATGCTGCCATTTATTTACGTTCGGCGAACAGAAGGTATTTAAATGTTCATCTGCTCCTTCGTAACTTCTAAGCCATTTAACAATATTTGACGAATAAGATATCGTTGAAAGCATATTGATCGTACGCTGGTTATAAATAACTTAATGTTAAATTAATTACGGCATTATTTATATAAAAAACATTTTATTAATGCTGTATTGGGTAATACTCAATACTTACCTTTTAAAAAAAAAAATGGCCCATTTAAAAGATCTTAATTAAATGATAAATATATGCAGATAAAAAATACAATAAATTTCAAATATAGATAGATGCATCGATATCATATTACCTCAAGCTCTACTGTAAGGGTAAGTTCCACTACATCAAAAGTATCTAAATAGCATATTGGAGGGATTGTAATTTAGCTTTGGAGGCCCTTCTAACTTTGCCATTTTAAAATATAAAAAATCAACCTATAGATTTAAAAAGTAGAAAAGAAGGCGAACCAATAATAACTAAAAATGTGAAGCGGTCAGTAAAAAATTAAGTGAATAAAAATATTAATTTCAAAATACTAAAACGCGAATATTGCAACTTTATGATCTGAAGAGTATTAAAAAGACAATTTATGTTAACTTATTCATCAGAAACAATTTTGCAGAAAATATGAAATATTATTTGCCTCTTAAAAAACACTTAATCTACATTTTTTTTACGTATTTAGTTAACTTATATCATATGTAAAAATAACTATAAATGTATACTAAATACAATAAAATAATTTTGGAGTCCTCTTAGCAAGTCTATAAATATGTACTAAATGTATTAATGTATATAAGAAGTGTTTACTTACTAGGCGATAAATATTGCATAATTTTTTCATAACAATTTAAGATGAGAATATTTTCGTACTTAAAGCTTTTCAAAGCACTACTCGGGTTCTAGTTTTTTAAATTTATTTTATATTTTTATTTAACAAACAATTTTTAAGAATTTTAGTATAAAGTAAGCATTTAAGCAATATTATACTTTGTGTGGCAATAAAGTAACTCTTTAAAATTTGAATTTATAAGATTTTAAGAATCTGACTATTTGGGTAATTTTGTATATTGAGAGCATAAAGATAATCAATATTTTTAATAAATCTGCCTCTTGCTTAATTAAGAGTTTCAGAAAACTATACCTTTGTATATGATATATTTTAAACGAAGTAAGAAATTACTTAATTTAATGAAACAAGAATATTTGGCGAATTGTACATCCCTTTAATGAACTTTATCTTTCTAAAAATAAGTTCCTCTTCAATTTTGGCATTAAATATTTAAACTAATTTTTGAAAAGATGGAGATTAAAAACCAATCGTATTAGAAGTGACAACCAAGTGATAGCTATTTATTAGGTTAGAACCCAAATCGACAGCCCAATAGATAATTTGACAGAACACATGTCACTACGATAATCGGTTTCAATTGTTAAGAGTGTTTGTTTGCCTAAAAGAGCCTTGGGCCTAATCAGTTGGGCTGCAAATCACACCAATAAATGGCTTAAAGCCCCTTTATGGGTTCTGATAAAAGTTTAAATTGGTGCACGTAACTGTTATCTACAAAGGCTTTAGTTCTAATGAAGGTTTTAGGAAAGAAGCTTTTAAAAAATTTTCTATAACCCTTTATCTGTAAGCTACAAATGGAATTTGTATACCCTGTACCAAATAGTACAAAAGGCATATCAAGTTTGTGCAAGTCGAAAATGGATGTAACATATAGAAGGAGGCATTGGAAACTACCCAAAGTATGATCAGGGTGACTAGAGAGTTCGAAATACCCATTTCCGTAAATCAGTCTGTCCGTCCGTATGAATGCCTACATCTCAGAAATGGTAGGATAAAATATACCGTATTATTCCATAGGATACAAGTTTATTTTATTTTTTAGGTATTGGGTCTATAATATATAACCTCCTGAGAACCTCGAAAAAAGCAAAAGTTTTAGATGGATAAATCATTTGTTAATGAATATATCGAAACCAAATTTGACAAATTTTTTTAGAATCGGTTGACTATATCATATAGCTCCCATAGGACCTATCGACGAAAAAATATTTTTTGTATAAAATTCGTTGTATGTCATTTATTATGGAGATATTGAAATGAATTCTTACATTCGAAAGTCTTTTATAGATCTGAAGCACTGTACCAAATTTGATAAGAATCGGTTGACTGCATTATATAGCCTTCATAAGACGGATCAATTGGTGCCAAATTCGTAACTTTTTGCTTGCTTATGAAAATATCGTAACCAAATTTGACATATATAAATATATATTTGATTGGGTAGATCTGGGCTTGATCTCCAATTTACGAGAATCAATCTTTTCGACCGATTCTTAAAAAATCGGTTTAATCGATTAACGCACTAAATCGGCGCTAGGCGCTAGCAAGATAAAACCGAATATAATCATTTAAAAAAATACTTTATCAAAAAATTCACTTAAATTTATTTCCATAATTCACAATAACGAAAACAAAAATTCAAATCATTATAAAGAAAACAAAAAGTTAATAATTCGTTGAATTCAAAAGTAAAAAAAAAGTTAAAAAATAAAAAGCATAAAAAATAGGTACCAATTCATTTGATTTTTTGCCATTTAAAAAAAAAATAAATAATAAATAAATAATAAAAAAAAAAAACACATTTGCGCTCAAAATTAAGAATATGTATCATTAAGAATATTTATCCTTGACCCAAAAGCCACCAAATACCTTTTTGGCTAGAGTAAAAAAACGTGGTTACGCCTTGTAAATGGAAGATCAGTTGATTTTTTAATATTTTACAAAAAATTATTTTGAAAAGTGAATTCATTTAAGACACATAGTTTTTAGAGGAAAAATACTTAAAATGACCCAAAGAAAAACGCAGAAAGCCTATACAGATTGGCCCGCCCTTAAGTTCTGATTTCGCTAAGTTGAATGACTCAAAAAGATCGATTGTCAATCGCAAAAATCGATTTTAGTGTCATAAAAAAGAATCGATTAAATCGATTTAAAATCGAATCGGTATAGTTAGATAATAGAGCTGGACCTATTGGTGGTGGGTAATCCAAAATAACGACTTTAACGTACTTTGTCTTTTGTTATTTAATTTGAAAATATTTTCAATTTTATTGACTCTTATGCAGAATGGTCAAATTTAAGGCCTTAATTTTATTTAAGAACCAAATGTTTTTGAAAACTTGATTGAAATCCTTTTAAAAATCCTAAATCTACAATATACAATTAATTTTTTTTGCCACAATAAATGGCAAATTTTAATTGAAGCTAAATGGCAAATATTAATAAGACAATTAGTATTAAGATATTGTATCTTTTTAGCTGAGAAATTATAATAAAATATTCATAATTTATAAAATTATATTGGAGTAAAGCTCAACTATTTAATAAAAAAAAGAAAATAGCAATATTATTTCGATCGATAAATTTTTCATATCCGCTCAAATTTTATTACATTTATCACAAACTTCAAGTACCACCCTCGTTTAATAAGTGTGATTCTGAATCTCAATGAGCATGTGTATGTGAATGAGAAAATTGTGTATATGTGTAGGTGTGTGTGTGCGTGTGTGATTTTAGTGGCAGCTGTAGTAGAAAGCAGCCAAGCGCACAAAATGGCGCACAACAAGGAAAGGGTATTAAACGTTTCAACTTCAAATTGGGGCTGCCACACTTACACATAAACAAACACACGCACACACACACTCACACACGCATACACTGACTTATACAAACAAATAAACACAACAGACGTCTTTAAAGCAATTGCTTTACTTTATATGCTCAAGCACATGTATGCGTGAATATGTATATACACACTTCTATGTATTAATATTATGTAAATATGTGCGTATGTGTGTGTACTATATTTGTTTTTGTTTGCATTTGTATTTGTGCATTGTACACATATGGCAAAATGTGTAAATAAGCAGGTTAGAAATTTAAAAATCGCTGCCAGCCCTAAATGTTTGCATGGCGCCCCTCCCAAGAGTCCCTCACAGCGCCAAGCTTTTCTCCCATCGGGACCTTCAGCAGCTTCATCATCTTTATTGACTTCATTATTAGCAATGTGATGATCATCATCGTCATCGTCTTCGTCATCGGTTGCTCTTGTTGTAGCCATTTGTTAGGGTGCTTATTTCTACAACTTCTGTCAGAGTTTGATACCCTGCAACGAGTGTAGGGTCAAGATTGTTTGAGACTTGAACAATGTCTGACAAAATGCGTCACCTTGGGAAATAAGACCATGGCGGTTGGTTCGTATAAACAAGTCGATATCAAAGACTATAAGTGGAAGAGATAATAAGTATAAACAAAGTTTGGATATTTGATTTTTATATATATTTATAAATTGTCTTAAGAAATTTGAAGCTAATTCGACAGTTGATAAATAAACTCGCCCAAGACGAAGGGATAAAATCTTCAAAGTATTCGATAAAAATGAGTACATTTTGAAGAACAAACAACTCTACTTTACTTTCTAACCAAAAAACTAGAGGCTTCCAAATTGTTGTTTGGACTCATGTGAGCCTAATCAACAAAAAAACCACGACTTTCACAAAAAACAGGATTTTTGCTACCTTGGTAGCAAAATAACTGTAGCAGGCGGTTCATCCGCTAACATCGCCAACCGTATAAACAATATCTGGTCATCTAACGCGATATCAGTCAAGACGACACTTCGGATTTTTAGCTCCAACGTGAAATCCGTCCTGTTATATGCTTGCGAGTCCTGGTCGCTTACATCGGTTCTGATCCGGAAACTGCAAACCTATGTCAACTCACGATTGCGTAAAATCTTAAGGATTTGGTGGTCACGCACCATTTCTAATGCGGAATTACTGAAAGCCACAAATGAGCTTCGTATTGAACTAATAATCAAACGCCGCCGTTTCGGGTGGATCGGGCACACCCTTTGCAAAGACACCTGCGAAATCTGTAGAGCTGCGCTTTCATGGAACCCGCAAGGCGTCGCATGGTGGATGCTGACCTTCGGGACTCCCATACAGACTGGAATAGCCTCAAACAATTTGCCAAAAATCTGTCGGACTTCAATTCTTTTGTTTTGGCCCTACGCTCCACCCGAAGTTAGAGGAACTTATATATAATATATATATTCCCAAAAAACTAACCCTCTTAACCTAAATAACGAAAAATTTTCTGCAAATAATTGCCATTGTTAGAAAAAAAAACAGAAACAGAGTATGCCAGGGTCGGACACCGCTTCCGATTTCCTTTCTTTTTGTGTAAATGTAAGAAACATGGCCAGAACCCCACACAGATACGCAGATATGTAAGGCCTAATACTTTATGTTTGTTTACTTTTTTTACCATTTGCGTGTGTGCGTGTTTATATGCGCCGTTCTCAAACAAATACATATACATGTGTTTGTATTTGTGTGTGTTATTGTTACCTTTACCTCAAACAAACTTTTATGACATTCTATACTATACAGAGGAATAGCAACAACACCCATAGAAATTGCAAGTAAAATCAAGCAAAAAAAAATATATACTCTATATTATATACGCATATATACAAATTGAAGGCGGGCCAACAAAAATTAATGAAGTCTAAAGGCACGTGTTCTTTCGGCTGTTTTCTTTTTATTTTTCTGCCAACCTCATCTACTTCCAGGAAAAAAAACATGCACCACAAAAAGTAACATATTAATGTGGCAGTAGGTTAAATGTAATGTAATGCCGCAGTGTAAATGGGGCCAACCTAATGTCTGCCATATATGCGGCGTATACGTGATACGTTTATGACGTCACGTTGACATTCAGATGAAAATCCAGCAACCGAAACATCGACACTTTGGCACACAGCAATTTGCATGTCAACCAAAAATACCAACACAAAATAAAAACCGCAATAAAAATAAATAGAACTATGCGGCTATAAAATGCTCTGTAAAATGTTGTAAATTTTTTTTACTGACTTCAGTTCTTTGTAGCACAAGAATTTTGGTTACATTTTTCTGAAAGTCAGCTGGTTTTTAATTTGCGATCTCTTCATACGACGATATCTAAAATGTGAACTATGGGAATTTAAATATTTTTACTAATGTATCTAAAATCTAATCGAATAGGGAATTAATTCTTCAAAACCCGAATCTATTATAGAACTTGTAATTACTCTCAACGAAATCTTATCTGTTGCCAATCGTAGCTATTCACTTATAATTTGGTTCAAAGTCTAGGTAATAGCACACAAATTTTATATAAATAATAATATATTAAAATAACTTGATTAATTATATTAAAAAAATATATATGTACACGTTAAAAAAAAAGTGGAATTATTGGCCGTTCTTCGGAAAACGAATCCAAGCATTTCGATCGGTTTGAAAACGATTATTTATTGCTACGAATTTTTTGGAATTAAAATGAACCGTTAATATAGGCTTAGAAAAGTACTCATTTTATACTGAAATAACTTTTTTAATACTCTTTGATATACTTAGATTATATTTTTGCCCAAAGCTATATATTAATTGACAATTATTTTGAATTATTTTTTTCTGACTCAACCCAAGAAATAGCGTACACAGCCAAAATTAACCCATGACGACAGGGATCCTGCGTTATACAAGAAACAATTACCCTTAAAATAAAAATAGCTTAGTCGTGTCAAATTTCAATAAATATTGTTGCGTAAGTAACATTTTGGTGGAGTTTTATATAATATATATAAAGAAATATAAATAAATTACAACAAATTAATGAAAAGGTGCAAAACTGCCAAAGCCATGTCAGCTCTTTTCTATCCCTCGAAAATAACGTCAATACAGGAGAATTTATTAGAACAATAAAGCAAATATACAAATTTATCGAAAAAATCCGAACGGAATAGTTCGATTGGGTTGTTTCGTTTTCAGGAGCACGGCTGTATATTACTTGCTGTAGTTACTTTCCAGCTTCAAGAAACAATTATTACAAATAAATCTAAAATGACACAGGCCCACCAAACAAGGAAAAAAAACTAGCTGTGAACTTCACATCTTATAAGGCTACCCTGGGCATTGAGCCAATGAATCCAAATCCGAGGTCCAAGAAACCCCTATAGATAAAGAATCTAAGATAACCTTCAAGAATCTCTTCCATTTTTTGCCGATTTATGGTTTTAAACAAAGTATTTTTAGGTTTTTTTTCCGCTAAACCCGAACCGGAGAACCAAGTCCCTAGCTGCTCAGGGCTCTGCGCTAACCTCCAAGGTAGTTCATTGGAACTTAACCTAAGCCACTAAGCTTTTCAAATTAATCTAAGTATTGCCAATCCCACAAGGTAAAGGTTTTAGCTACCCTTCAAAAATCCCTTTCATTTTTTCTCGATGTATGGGTTTTAACAAAGTATTTCATAGGATTATTTTTCGCTAAATCTGAGCCAAAGACCTAAAACCCCTGGTCAGCTATCTGCGCTTACCTGCTAAGTAATGCATAGGAACTTCACCTAACTTAAAAAATTGCATTACCTTGTAGATGGATCTAATATAACCTTCAAGAATTTTTTCCATTTTATACCGATTTCAAAACCATTAATTGATCAGGGTTCTGCGCTAATCTCCAAAGTACTTCATTGGAACTTAACCTAAGCCACTAAGTTTTCCAAACGAATGCAAGTATTGGACATAGCTAACAGCCAATTTTCCTCAAGTTACTCGCGCTGCTCGAATACTGCTGCGATAAATGGGTTCATCTTCTTCAGGGTATACTTTTGAGGATGTCTTCATATGTGTGGAACTCCTGATACGATAGACCATGTGCCATCGATAGGAAACACTTAAAAATCAGAAGGCGCAGGATCTGTTGATTTTGGCGTTTGGGGTGGGACTTCCCATTGAAGCATATCCTGGTAGACTTTGGCGAAGTGAACCCGAGCGTTCTCGTGATGTAGAATCACATTTTCGTGGCACTGCTCGTATCATACTCAATTCAATCGCTCAATTGATGCGATTCCCAGAAATGGTTTCCTTTATTCTTATCAGCTCAAATTACGCAAATCCAAACTATACCCAAAAAAAAAAACACAGCACAACCTTCCCCATGACATCTTTTCTTTTGATTCTCTTCTTTTATTCCTTCAACTCCTTGAGGACCACAGAGCCACTGTGAAACATCTGAATCGTATCCGGTTTTATGCCAATTGCTTCACTTCGCGCTTCTTTCAAACATTTCTTCGGTTGCCTTGTGGGTTCCAATCAAGGGCCTGACGACAAACTTTTAATTGCTCTAATTGAGTAATTTTTCATTATCCTTCACGATGCGGTGAAGAAACCATTTTATTTAGAGTCACTGCAGCAGTTGTTCAAAGACGAAAAATTGCCCTCATCGACCCTTGGCGTCAAATCAAAAGGTACAAAAGTTGCTTGCTTTGAAGCATTCCCAACCCAATTTATTTTGCAGCTTGATCAGTTGTTAATTAGGAGAAGAAATAACGGTTAATGCTCTTCGGTTTTAAATATTTAGAAGGGAAGTTCTTCCTTGCGTATCATATTCTAAATACGGCGTCTCGAGTAACTCCCAATACTGATAAAGCTCTTATGCCGTTTGGCACGGATCCTCAACGAGCTATATCTATGTCTTATAAGATTTTTTGCTTGCCTGTGTATAGAAGGTGATCAACATCTTAATCAACGTCTTTGAAGCAACGGATCTAAACACATGTTTTTTCACTTTGAGTTAAGGTTAGGTTTAGGCTGCATATGCGACTTCGCGTCCCAACTCACTTAGGCCAAGAACAGGCCCTTTGTGATACCGATAATGGGAGTATATCTATATACATATCTCTATATAGAATAGACAGGAAAACTCAGAGAAATAGGAAAAGTGAAAAGTGCAGGACCAAGGGTTTAACAAGGGATTCGAACCCACAACCTCTGGAATGATAGTCTAGTGCACTGTCGCTAGGTTATCGAAGCCGCTTTCACTTAGAGTAAAATATCTGTAAGCTTTTTGGAGCTCTGGATACAATTCGGCCTTTGTATTTTTCTTATAAAAGAAGAAAACATTCAACACAAGTAAACCCATTTTCTACCAACCAATAATAGTTATATGACCCCAAAATCAAAATTACTTCTATGCTAAAATGATTTGTTTTCTTTATCTCTAAGCTTATAGAATGATGCTCTTTGGTATGTCAAAATTAACCAACTTTATTACTGGCGCCATCTATTGACAGACAGCGCCAACTTA
>JBAMAX010002093.1:0-10517 GCA_037043745.1 Chymomyza amoena
AAAAACAATAATTTGAAAGACAAAGTTAATTGGCGCCCAACGTGACAGCATGCTCGAAAAAATACACCGAAAATAAAGTGTAACGTGTGTGTCTGAACCACCAACCGTAACTTGTGATATAAAATCGAAAAATCATATTTAATCAAAAAACAATATAAAATAAAAATTGACATATTATAATAATTAATATTTGAAACTTAATATAACATAAAACCCCAGCGAATGTTCAGCTTAACTTAACTTAAAAAGCAGAACTTATTACATAATCAACTACACGTTTTAAAATAACGGATTTGATTAAATAAAGATAATTAATACAAAAGCAAAATAAGAAATACAGAAAAAGACAACTAAGATTAAAATATTTCTGTCTTACGAACACTTATTAAATTGCCCAAAATCAAAAACAAATGTAACGTCAAAAGCAACGAGAAAAAATTGCAGTTATTATCAAAAAGAAGCACAGAGACGATAAACAAAACAACAACTACAAGAAGAGCGACTGGAACAAACAGAAGTTGAGACAAGAGAAGAGCACCGAGTAACACTAAGAGAGTTAGTACTTTGTATAAGTAGAAAAAAATACAGAAAAAATAATAATATAATATTAATTTCTTTTTAAATTACAATTAATTCTTTTCTAATACTTGAGTAAAAATTTGAATTGCTGATAACTGATCTTTTTTGGTATCATAATTAAAACTGGACGAATTGGTCGAAAGGTTTAGAGGCCTAAAAGTGGCAAATAGCAATAATGATAACAACGGAGTAACAGCAGATTTGATCACTCAATTAATTGCCAATGCGACACAATCATTGCGCTCTGAAATTGATGAGCTTAAACAGAAAATACAAAGTAATTCAGCTGTTGATGAGTTTAGGCCAGAAATAATTAATGAAAATATAAAGTGTGATGAGTCGTTCGACATCGTCAAATCAGTCCCCGAGTTTTCCGGAAAATTTAATTCCTACGTCAGTTGGCGAGAAGCTGCTGTAAGCGCGATGAACCTGTATAGTAGAGGGAGTCGTAAATATGTTGCAGCGTTAACCATTTTGAGAAATAAGATCACTGGACAAGCAAATGACACATTGACGAACCACGGGACAGTATTAAATATAGACGCGATTCTTGCACGTTTGGACTTTGCTTACAGCGACAAACGACCCATTTATATAATTGAACAGGAATTAAGTGTACTTAGGCAAGGCAATCTTTCAGTTTTGGACTATTATAACTTAGTTAATAAAAAGATGACCTTGCTTGTCAATAAAACAATAATGACTTATGGTAATAATTCAAAAGTGCGCATATTTATAACAGGCTTAAACGGAAATTTGGCTGAAATTCTATTTTCAATGAATCCTGAAACACTTCCAAATGCTCTGGCAAAGGCGCAAGAGTTGGAGGCGAATCATCAACGTGCTAAGTTTGCTTTTAATTATGGTCAGAGTAGGATAAACGCCATTCATAAGGTGCAGAACTCAAGAAACTATACAAATAATCTGCGATTTGAACAGTCGAACACAAATCCTTCTTCGTACTCAGCAAGCCATCAAACAAATAATTATATGAATAAAAGACATAGCCCAGCCAATAACCAAAATGCTTTTCCATTGAGTGGAGCACAACCTGTACCTTCACCAACCCCAATGGAAATTGACCCTTCTATTCAAATCGAAAATAAACCGTCTCGTGCAGCATCAGCGTTATTATAATAACCAGAGACCATTTAGCTACGATCGAAATCAACCAAATAAACGTATGGAGTTCAGCAATAGCTCTACACAACCACACAATAAGGTGATGAGAATCAATAACATCCAAGAAAATAATTTTTTAGGCCAGGAGGAGCAGTAGGTTTACCTTATATATTTAGGACCGATAAGAAGGCAAATAAGAGACTAAAAATTTTAATAGATACTGGAGCTACTGCTTGCTACATAAATAAAGGCATTTATAAAAACGGTCAACCACTTAATATACTAAAACGTATTAGGACTATTCATGGTTATAGTATAATCACACATTTTCACAATATAATAATGTTCAATGTTAAATATATATTTTATGAAATAGAAAATTTAGATTCCGATTTACTTGTGGGCTACAATCTTATAAAAAGAATCGGTGGTGTATTAGATGTGGAGCGGTGCTTGTTTAGCTATAGAAGCGGACAGGAGAAAATTTTCGATGACAAATGTTACATTGAAAATATGAAATCTGCACATAAAAGCACATTGTTAGAAAGATACCTTAATGAAAACAACAAAGGTGGGGTTTTCCCAAGTGATTTCCGGAGTAGTGAAAATGAAGATAAGTTTTCCCAATTTCAGTTGTCGGATGTAAATGAGAGCTTGGTTTCAAGGGACACCGAGAAAGCAAGCACTAAATTAAGTAAAAAATGTTTTCGCATAAACCATTCTTCAGTTGAAGACGGTGAAAAAGATTACATAGACATGCTTAATACGAAAATAAAAAATTTGATTTTAAGGGAACATGAAAACATTGACATGAGTCTACCGTTTAGAACGGATATTAAATGTGAGATACGGGTGAATAAAAGTGAACCCATTTATAGTAAACAATATCCATATGCTCAATCAGCAAATTCATTTGTGTTGGAGGAAGTCAGTCGAATGTTAAAATATAACATAGTAAGGGCAAGTAAAAGCGCATATAATTCGAATGCGTGGGTTGTACCAAAGAAAGGATTTAATCCCAATGGGTCACAGAAACGAAGACTTGTCATTGACTACAAAAAGTTAAATGAGTTTACAATTCCAGATAGATACCCAATGCCTAACCCGTCAGTTATTCTGACTAATCTTGGAAAGGCGAGCTATTTTTCTACTATAGATTTGGAATCTGGATATCATCAAATTTTAATGAAAGAAGAGGATATTGAAAAAACGGCATTTTCAATTAATAATGGAAAATATGAATTTTTGCGCATGCCATTTGGTCTAACTAACGCACCAGGAATTTTTCAAAGGGCCATGGATAATATACTTCGAGATCATATAGGAAAGATATGCCACGTTTATATTGATGATATCATTATTTTTTCAAATAGTGTTGAAGATCATTATAAGCACATAAAAAAAATAATTGATGTGTTGAAGGAAGCTCACATGAAAATTAAACTTGAAAAGTCTAAGTTTTTCCAAAAAGAAACAGAGTTTTTGGGTTACGTTGTAGCACATGGTGTTATAAAAACAGATCCAAAAAAGGTTGATACTATTGTTAATTACCCTGTTCCAGGAAACATACGTGAACTAAGAGCGTTTTTAGGGCTGACAGGATATTATAGAAAATTTGTCAGGAATTATGCGACTATTGCCAAACCATTAACAAAAATTTTACAGGGTCGAAATGGTAGAGTTTCAAGGCACCTCTCAAAGAAAATTATTTTGACTCTGGATGATGAGGCCATAAATGCTTTCAACAGCTTAAAAAACCACTTAAGGTCACAAATAGAGTTATCACAGCCAGATTATGAAAAAATGGCGGACGTAAAGTCGGGCGCGGACGACTTTAGGATACCCTGTACCACTAGCTTGTAATAAAGTCCGATTTCTTCACAAAAAACCAAATACAGAAGAATTTTTAAGCAAACATTTTTTTTTTGACCGATCGTTCCTATGGGAGCTATATGATATAGTCAGCCGATTTCAATAAAATTTGACACAGTGCTTAAATACCTTAAAACAGATATGAATGCCAAATTTATTTCAAATATCTTTACAAACAAACAAAACACATCGAATTTTTGTATAAAAAACGTGTTTTTGGACCGATTGGTCCTATGGGAGCTATATGATCTAGTCAAACGATTTGGATTAAATTTGGTACAGTGCTTAGGAACTATAAAACACTCACGAATGTCAAATTTGGTCCCAATATCTTAACAAACAAACGAAACACAGCAAATTTTGTTAAAAAATCGATTTTTTGGAAGATCGGACCTATGGGAGCTATATGATATAGTCAACCGATTTTGTTCAAATTTGGCACATTGCTTAAATGGTCTAAAAAATTTCCAAACGCCAAATCTGGTTAGGATATCTTTATTAAAAAACGAAATATAGCGAATTTTTCTTTAAAAAAGTTATTTTGGCCGATCGGTCCTATGGGAGCTATATGATATAGTCAACCGATTTCGATCAAATTTGGTACAGTGATTGGGAACTATAAAAAAACTTTCGAATACCAAATTTCGTTACGATATCTTCATAAACAAACGAATTATTCATCTAAAACGCTTTTTTTTGTCGAGGTCGTCTCAAACACCCCCATGGGAGCTATATAATTTATCCCCGATATCAAAAAAATAAAATAAACTTGCCTCCCTATGGAATAATATGGGATCTAATGTGAAAGTTTGGTAACTCTAGCTCTTACCATCTCTGAGATCTAGGCGTTCCACGGACGGACGGACAGACGGGACAGACGGACAGACGGACATGGGTATATCGACTTCTCTATTCACCCTGATCATATATTAGGTAACTTTGGGGTGTCTCCGACGTCTCCTTCTATATGTTACATACATTTTCGGCTTGCACAAACTTAATATACCCTTGGACCATACGGTACAGGGTATAAAAAAATTTATACTTACAACTGACGCATCTAATGTTGCAGTTGGAGCAGTTCTTTCGCAAGAGGGAAATCCAATTATATTTATTTCCAAAACACTAAACGAAACCGAACGCAATTACGCAACCAACGAAAAAGAATTGTTTGCTATTGTTTGGGCACTGAAAAATTTAAGAAATTATTTATATGGAGTGGTAGACATTGAGATTCACACAGACCATCAACCATTGTCTTTTGCAATGTCAGCTAAAAATCCAAATTCTAAAATGAAAAGGTGGCATTCGTTTATAGAGGAATTTTCGCCTAAGATAGTTTACAAGCCAGGTAGTACCAATATCGTAGCAGACGCTCTATCTCGTATTGTTATAAATAATCATATAACAGAAACTGATCATGCTGAGGATGAGGATACTGATAGCGGCACAATACATTCTGCAGAAAGTAGCTTTAGTAATGTTATTGAAGAAACAAAAAAACCACTAAATCAATTTAAGCAGCAACTACTTCTATCTAAAACGTTTTTGCTATTCACGAAATGATTGAAGTTTTCGGGAAAATACGACACATTGTAGAATATGATACCGTAGAAAATTTAATAACGTTGCTGAAAGAATATATTCAGCCCAATATAACGACAGCAATTCATTGCACACTGGAAGATTTATACGAAGTACAAAATTCAGTAAAACAGAATTTTACGAATAAGTTTTTGTATACCAAAGTGTTTGTAACTGATATAACAAACAAAGAGGATCAGGCGGTGATAGTGGAAGAAAGTCATTGTAGAGCGCATCGAGGAGTCGATGAAAACTTTAGGCAGATTTCGAGACTGTACTATTGGCCCAAAATGATTGAAAAATTAAAGGAGTATATAAGAAATTGTGATGTTTGCAATAAAAATAAATATAACAGACACCCTGTAATTATTCCGATAGGAGAAGCTCCTATACCTATAGAGGAAGGACAGCAACTACACCTAGACATTTTTTACGCACATAAATTAATGTTTCTGTCATGTCTCGACGCGTATTCAAAATTTTTGGTTATAAAGGAGATTAAAGATAAGTCAAATATGGAAGCTAAGGTTTTAGATTTGCTGCAAGTTTTTCCGGATGCGAGATCCATTGTTCTCGATAATGAGCCAAGTTTTATTTCGGCACAATTTAAATCCTTTGTCCAACGATTAGGAATCAGCTTACATTTTATTGACCCACGGCATAGCGTCTCAAATGGGCAAGTTGAAAGAGCACACTCTACTATAATAGAAATTGCAAGGTGCATTAGGGAAGAGTTAGAGTTAGTGGATTTTTCTGAGATAATAATCAGAGCTTGTAGAAAGTATAACATGAGCATTCAATCCATAACAAAACAAAGGCCCTATGATGTATTATTTAACAAGGTAATTCACCAAAATATTCCCAAATTATTAAAATTAAATCAGGAAAAAATGCTAGAGTTTCAAAATAGGAAAAGGCGGATGAAAAATTATAACGCAGGGGACGTTATATTTGAGAAAAAATTTGGAGAAAGAAATAAATTAAATAATATTTACAAAAAGCAAGTTGTAATGGAAGACTTGGGAAATAAAGTTAAAATAAGAAGCAGAAATCGAATAGTTCATAAAGACAATATCAAATAGTAAATTAGACATAAAATCGCTTTTGCTTGGGTGATCAAATTACTGAAAAGATTTATATAATTTTCCGCAACGATCAAATTGCTATAAAGTATTAACTTGGACAATTTTATAAATAATATTAGTTCTAGAATAAATAAATAAAATAAAATAAATAAAAATATTAAAATGTAAGAAATCTTAAAAACTAACATGACCCTAATTAACTGAATTAAAACAATATTGTACTAAATTTACCATTAATTAAATTTTTTGTATTACTATATAAGCACTCAAAAATGTGAACTAAAATTAAAATAATTATAAATATTTTGAATAAGTTTACAAGTATCTAGAAATTACACTGTATTATACCTCTTTTGTTTTTCACTGATTTTTTAAGAAAGAAAAATCAATTAGAAGACTAACATATTGTAACTGCTGTAATTCGTAAGAACCGGGACGGTTCTCTTAAGAAAGAGGGGAGTTAACGTACTCTCAGTTAGAGTATAAGATAAAATAAATATAAAAGACAAAGCTCGTTCTCAAGCTGCACTCAATACATTTGAGTTAGCTTTGAGAACTTATTGATTTGATCTTTTGTGCATCAAAGCTTTAGTAAGCTTTAAGCTTTATCAAGAAAGCTTAGATTAGGTATTAGATTAAGTTAAGCTAGATTGATAAGCTAGTCTTAATCGAAGGGCACAAAAGAACACAACAAGAATTACAAGACAATGAACAAGAAATTAATAAAAACATTATATATTAAAAACTAAACACGAAGTACAAGTTAATTACGAACAAATCAAATAAAGACATTATATATAAAAAAACAATAATTTGAAAGACAAAGTTAATACTTAAGGTATTCACTCTTTGTGTTCAATTGAGGAGTTGAGCACTTTTACAAAAACAAAATGTTTGGGAAAATTCAACCCTGTGTTTCAACTCTCAACTCAACTTTTCCTCTACCCAGACCTATGTTTTTTTTTTGATGCTCTGTTGAGAAAGTGTTGCATAATATGTTGATTCAAAGCCTTTTCAGCACTTCAAAATTTGTAATTTTTTAGCCATTTTGTGATATGAAAATCGAGTTGCCTTATAATCGCTAAAAAAATAAGAGCGCCAAATTTAAAATAATCAAATTGAATTAACGCCAGTAAAATACAGTACCCTGCAAAAGTTTGGGGTCAGTTGAAAAATTTCATGTTTTTTGTATTTGTCGCCTTATTTGTCGGTCTTGGACCGTTTTATTTTAAATGATACATTGAAAAAACATTATATATAAATGAACTACAAATAATATTCGCCAAAAATTGCGATTTTTCTTCGAAAAAAAAAAGAAGAATGAAAACATCAAATCAGGTGGTTTTCATCAATATAGTTTCCTTTAGATTTGATGATGGCTGTACAGACTCTCGGCATTCGTTCGACTAATTTTTGAAGCGTTTGAACTTGTATTTGTTCCCAAGCCCTCTTCAGACACTCCCACAGGTGATTCGCGCTAGTTGGACGTAGTTTTCGCACCTCTCTATCCAGTTCATCCCACAACAGCTCAATGGGATTCGCGTCCGGCGAGTGGGGTGGCCATTCCATGATTTTGAGTGCCCCAGCTGTTTCTTTGGATTTTAAGTAGTTAGTACACAATTTTGACGTGTGTTTAGGATCGTTGTCTTGCTGATATACAAATCCTTCTCCTATCAATCTGGTACCCGACGGAATAGCGTTGTACTGAAGTATTTTGTGATACTGTTCTTTTCGCATAATACCGTCGATTTTCACCAAATCGCCAACTCTGTCGTAGCAAAAACAACCACACACCATCACTGAACCACCTCCGAACTTCACTGTGGGCTTCACACATTCAGGTTTGTGCCGTTCACCATGCTGTCTGCGGCAGTACGCTCGCCGTTTACTCCCGAAAATTTCAAATTTGGACTCATCCGTCCAGAGCACTTTTTTCCATTCGTCAATCGACCATTTAATGTGTATTTTGGCCCAATTAAGTCTTTTGCGAATATTTTGTAGCCGCAGTAATGGTTTTTTAGCAGCAACTCGACCATACAATCCGATTTTATTCAATCGACGTGTCACTGTTGTGTCGGAGATTGGGTTCGGCAACGATTCATTGATATCAGCTCTGATATCTGGCACTGTTTTAAATCGAGAACGCTTGCTTATCATTTGTATCAGCCGATCATCACTTTCTGTGGTCTTTTTGGGTCGACCCGTTCGATTTTTGTCTGCATAACATCCAGTTTCAGCGTGTATTTTCAAGGTTGTGAAGACTCCATTCTGTGAAACGCCCACTATTTTTGCTATTTGTCGCTGGGAATGGCCAGTTTTATGTAAAATAACGATTTGAGCACGCTTTCCTTTCGATATTTGTTGTGTACTAACTACTTAAAATCCAAAGAAACAGCTGGGGCACTCAAAATCATGGAATGGCCACCCCAGTCGCCGGACGCGAATCCCATTGAGCTGTTGTGGGATGAACTGGATAGAGAGGTGCGAAAACTACGTCCAACTAGCGCGAATCACCTGTGGGAGTTTCTGAAGAGGGCTTGGGAACAAATACAAGTTCAAACGCTTCAAAAATTAGTCGCACGAATGCCGAGAGTCTGTGCAGCCATTATCAAATCTAAAGGAAACCATATTGATGAAAACCACCTGATTTGATGTTTTTCATTCTTCTTTTTTTTTTCGAAGAAAAATCGCAATTTTGGCGAATATTATTTGTAGTTCATTTATATATAATGTTTTTTCAATGTATCATTTAAAATAAAACGGTCCAAGACCGACAAATAAGGCGACAAATACAAAAAACATGAAATTTTTCAACTGACCCCAAACTTTTGCAGGGTACTGTAAGGTTATGCCTTTTTTGTACAAAATTTAGAGAATTAGAAATAATAACTTGTTTTTGGTGTTTACGTAAGTAAAGAAGTAAAAATGGATGCGAATTCGAAAATGCTGGTTCTGTACTAGGCTGGAACTGTTGTGGAGTTTAGCATTTAAACACATCGGTTTTCATGCTAGAAATAGAGGTGGAGAACTATCGATAGTCAGCGCCATCGATAGTCGACGATAATAATTTCACAACCATCGATAGTTGGCGATAGTACTATCGATAGTCGACGATACTCCCGTCCACAATAATATACATATTCAGTTTTGAATATAAAGTTTTTTTAATTTTTAAACAAGAAAATTGATATACGATATTAATGTTTTTTGATTCAAGAATTAAAGAATGTTCACATTTTCTTCCTTGAGCCTGGTTCGCTTCTCCGCAACAATTGGGCGAAGCTACAGAATGCATCGACGATCTGCAACTGCCGCTTGTCGATGAGATATGGTCAGTATCCGCCGAGATACCTATAGCTGGAGTGCTGGAATTTGGGACATGATTTTCCAAGTCAGGGTGGAATCTTTTCAGATGCAAATTTGAAGTATTTCCGATGGTTTTGTACTCCTTTCCGCAGTTAACGCACTTTCCCAATTTTTTGTCATATGACGTTTTATATAATAGTATTTCCATACTTGTGAGATTTTATTTTTTTGTGTTTGCCTCTCGGTCGCCAAACCTTTCTCCGAGTCCGTGCTGCTTCATTCGCATGCCTGCCTTTCCTCCCTCGACGTCTGAGGGAGTCCCGACGTTTACCTTAAATTCGACACATAGTCAAAATACTTCATAACTACATTATTAACTCGGTAATCGCAACCCTCGATACACGCAATTTCTCGATTTTTGCAACACTAAGAAATATAGCATTTTCCTATTTCTGCAAGAGCTTCGTAAGACGAGTTATATATTTTCATCGGTTGTTGCAACCTCCTCAATAAGAAAAATTAGCTAGATTTCTATTAGTGGGAGTTACCCAGTTCATACTGTACTTTAAAAGTAAAAGCTTTCTTTGAAGAAAGCGATCCATTTCTTTTTATTGAGGTATCACTGTTTTAATAAATTTTTGAAGTGATAACTTCTTATGGGAGGGTAAGTTGCTTCGTAACGTAACGCGTTACGGCGCCACTCTGTCTGGCTTCCCCTTCTCTCACGCATACAGCAGCGCCAGGCAGGCTACTCCTCTCTCACTCTAACCCACAGCGCTAGCCGTATTTCGGACAGGCGCGTCTCTCCCCTCTCTTCGCATATATCATTGTTTAGTGTACAATAGACATATACTGTTGGTAGTAAGCATATAACCTAAAACTATCGCCGCTTTTCAAAGTTATTGTATTCAAAGTTATTGTAAAAAATAAAATGAAACGCGCAGAAAATGTTCCTTGGAACATTACAGA
>JBAMAX010002095.1:0-48370 GCA_037043745.1 Chymomyza amoena
CGAGCCGCCGGTATAAACCAATTGTTAACATTTCTGCACCAAAAATAATCGATTATCATAAAGCTGATATAAACCAAGCGTAAATGCACAAAAATATTTCACAAACGAAAAATTTAAAATTGTTTCCTTTTTTTTTATTTTAAAATCATTTATTAAAACTTTTACTTTTTAACGAAAAATTTTGATGTTGCTTCTAGGAGCTGCCGAATGAGACTGATGAAAAATATTACTTTACTTAGGCACAACAAATTTTGACGTTTGATTTTGAAAGTGTTTTCAAAGCAGAGCTGATTTAGTTGAGTTCGAGTTAGATTCAGTTAATCAGTAATAAGACGGAGATTCAGCTGATTCCTTGGATTGTCTAGCTGATGATCTGATTCAATTAAACTCATCTCAAGTTCCACTGCATCAGCAAAAAGTCCTTGTGGTTTCTTTATTAGGCTGACATGAAGCTACATCACTACATCTGGTAAGTCTTATTCAATTATGTATTTAAAAAGAATATTTTTATGCACTCAAATGTGGCTGATATAAGAAGATTTTGTGGCCATAAATTTTATTTTATAGCCCAGCACGCAGCATCGAAAAAAGCGCCTCGAACAATAAAACTTTACAAACAATGAAAATTACGACCTTTGATCTATCAAATACTTTTGGATCGTCTTCAAATTTTAAAATTTTTATTATAAATGGCAGAAATGGTCACTCACATTTAGTTTAAGGTTTTTAACGCTTAAATGCTTTTGTTACTACCAGCGCCATCTAGCGTAAATTAATTAATTAATGAGCAGCACTGCTTACTTGCGTTTGCTGCTTAGTCTGCCCTTCTACTAGTCAGTCCCCCCCTTTTAGGCTGGCCAGGACCAAAAAGCATTTTATTAGTCCAGACGCTGTTGTGTTTTTGTTGTTGGCAGTTTTCAATGTGAAAACTTTGCGAATACGTCCTTGGCTCCGGCTGTCTCTGTCTAAGATTCACATGTTGACTCCTTGACGCCTATGTCTTGCTTTTCATTATCCTGTTTCTACGTTACTTCATCATCATCATCAGGAGTTGCTACTTGGCTGTAATTAATCGCCGTTGTCACTTCTTTTGGCCGCTAGACCGTCTATCCGTTTCGTGTCAACCCTTTGCTCTCTCCGCCGCCGACAGGACTTCGCTCTTAGCACTCTCTGCTTGTATCTAACCTCCAGCTAATGCCAAGTTCGTGTTTTATACGTCTATCCTGTCGGAGTAGTCTGCGCTGTTTGTGTCCTGTCTGACACCCAATGTATCTTTGTATCTCACAGATACTTTAAGCTTATTTAGCACTTAAGCGTAAAAATATTTAAGCCAAACAGAAACTGGAAGTTGGCCAGATAAGTCGCAACCGATTGTTGCATCTATAATACGTACAAGTAATTCCTGAAATACTTTTGTGACCAAGATCAATTTGAGGTTCACAAAGTGTTAAGCAGTAGAGAAAAATGAACTAGTTAATTTTAAAACTTCCGAAGATACCGGCAAAAGTTTCAAAATTTTTCTTTTATACCATTGTATATACCCTATCAGCTGGTTATGGCCAGTAAAAATCCTGACTGCAGCGAGTTCTTCGACGACAGTCGCCACTGGATAAAAAATTTAAATTTATAATCATTCCACTGTGGTCGACTTGGTCTGATACGATTTCTTTGACACATCCTTCTACAACAATGAGCTGGTCACACCTTTCATAACTGAAAACTTGACAGATATGAATTTTTATTCGATTTTGTTTTATGCTTATATCGATAACTTTTTATTTTATTTTATTGTTATGCATACCTGTGCATCTTCCGTTTTGTGCACGTATCCTTTGATATCTGCTTCTTTTGTTATGTCTGTTTGTCCGTCTGTCGTCTTTACGTCATTGAGCATTGTCAATTCAATTTCGCCAACGATTCTTTGGCGGGGATGAAGCGTCTGAAGTTGGTTTAATGGAGTGTGGTGAGGGAGCGGGGCTGGATTGAATTGAATTGTTTTGATGTCAGAGTCAAGCAAATATTTTTACGCGCAGAGCAGAGATGTCTTAGCAGCTCAGAGGGAGATAGATTTGCAGTATGTCTTTTATTTCCGATTTCCGGTTTCCGGGCAGCAAGATGGAAGCTCTGGTTGCATGTGTGTGTGGCTGAGTGTATGACTTGTGCTTTTTTTTATAGTTAGATGACAGCTAAATGTGTGACATATTACATAATAATTTTCACATTTTTATCCTATTAGCGTCAACATAACAAAAATAATTGGACATTGTCGTAATTGTGATGGCAGCTTTGATTGGAACAAAAATCAGAAGCAGTTTTTAACAGGTCAGTTGGTAACAAGCCGACTATAGTCAATACCCTGCAGGCTACTCTTGTTTTCTGAGTTGCTATGGACGGCAGGAATGCCATAAGTTCGCATTAACTGGCGATGAGTAAATTCATTCATAATTTGAGTCACAGTAAAAATAAAGCTCAATTGTGGATAATTTGGCCAAAAATATCGTGTCATATCGTGCGTTTAATTTAATCAAATCCTCAGCAGGACCAATCCACGGAGTCTGATGAAGCTCCGTCTTATTACTGATTAACAGAACTAAGCCCGAACTAAACTAAATCAGCTCTGCCTTGAAAAAACTTTCAAAATCAAACGTCAAAATTTGTAATGCCTTAGTAAAGTAATATTTTTCATCAGTTTCATTCGGCCGCTCCTAGAAGCAACATCTAAAATTTTTCGTTAAAAAGTAAAACTTTTAAGTTTATAAACAAATATTTGTAATTTATATTTAAACATGTTTATTGAACGCAACCACAGTAAAACGAGTTAACTCCATTTTACTCCTTTGACGATTCATCCTCATCAAAGCCGGTATACGATATAATTCCATCATAATCTCCATTGTTTCTTGGAAGTTTCTTCGAGCAGCTCGTTCCATCTTTCGCATTATGGGAGTGATTATTTGCGATTTAACCATTTCAGCAAACTCATTCAGGGTTCAATGGGCTTGCTCTGGATGTTGCCCGGGGGAGACGTTTTCATACTTCGCTATTTTCAGCGCGCTACTAAGGCCTACAACAATTATAGCCGTATAAAATATCGGCAAGTTCCTTTATCGCCCATTAACATGCGCCAACTACAGCTGGTGAGGCGTAAGACTTTGATCCTAGACATGGATGAGACATTGATCACAAGCGTGGCAAAGAGAAAGAAGCGTCTCGGAACTGAGCACTATTCCTATGATCATAGTTTTTGCCTAAAACAATTGAAACTTCACTTTTTTGTTTATGAACGTCCCCATGTGGACTATTTCTTGGAATTTGTCTCCTGTTGGTATGATGTGTACGTCTTCACTACCTCTGAGGCGATTTATGCAGATCCCGTACTCGATTTTTTGGATGATGGGCGTGGCATTTTGCGCAATCGCAGATATCGCGAACATTGCACGTTCCACATGAAGCGTGTCGATGCAATTAATGAGGATCTGTCCAATGCTCTAATCATAGACAATTCACAAACAGTATGTGAAGATAATCCAGGCAACAGCATCAAGATAAAGTCCTATGAAATCGGCACCAAGGATGAGGAACTACTAAAATTATTGCCCTTCCTGGACGGCCTGCGATTTGTCGCCGATGTGCGTAGCGTTCTAGGTAGAGGGAACAAATCCGGGTGAATGAAACTTTTGAAACGAGTAATTTAGAGTTTGCTGCTTCGACCGGCCGAATGAGACTGATGACAAATATTATGAGCCAGCTGAGATGCCGCTGTCCACAAACTTACCGGAGCCGCAGAATATAGCCGAAGAACTTGCTTTCCGTACTGAATGAAATATAATAATGAACTCTTCGAATGAACTGCTTGCCGTACTGAATAAATACCTTAGGGTAATTTTATAAATATTTTGGAAAATATCAAACTTTATCTTTCTTTCTTCAACAGTTTTTCTTCTGCTGGCGCAACAAATTGTTTCCAGTATATTGAGGTGGCAAAATCGTTCTGCGTGGGATCATCACAACATTTTATACTTTATGTACACTTAAAAAAAATATATTGCTATGAAGCTTAACTAAATTTGAGTTTGGATGTTTTATAATATATGTAGGGGTACCACCTACTCACCACTTCCCGCCTTCCGAGGCGAAAAGAGAATCAAACCTATTAGAAAGCATACCGCTGGAATATAATAAGTACAGGTTCTCTAAGGTTATAATCTCTGAAAATTAAAAATCAGGAATCTTTCTGCCAAAATAATGTACAGCCACGATGTCCCAATTGTTATTCGCTTGAAGGTTTTACGCACAACTCAAATTTTTTTTATTAGAGTATACTTCAGAAAGTTGCGAAATTTCTTTATAGTGTATCTTCTGCTGAAACTTCGTCTTATTACTGATTAACTCAAGCCTACCCAAACTAATCTAAGTCAGCTCTGCCTTGAAAAAACTTTCAAAATCAAACGTCAAAATTTGTAATGCCTAAGTAAAGTAATATTTTTCATCAGTCTCATTCGGCAGCTCCTAGAAGCAACATCTAAAATTTTTTGTTAAAAAGTAAAACTTTTAAGTTTATAATCAAATATTTTTAAATAAAATTAGTGAAAAAAAAAATTTCAAAATTTTAGTATGTGAAATAAAATATTTTGGTGCAAAAATGTTAACGATTGGTTTACAATCAACTTCATGATAATCGTCGCCGTTTTTTTGTTTCTGGACCGATTATGATAAATGTATTCTACCGTCGTTACAGTAAGTACAAATTGTCTGCACATACCCCTACTTGGTATTAACGCTTTTATTTTCATTCCAGATATAAACTAGTTTTGTTAGCTATAAAAACAAAACTTGCAAAATTCTCGCGTGAAAATTACTGGTTTTCAAAATTAAAAAAGTGCTAACGTCTAAACTAAATTAATGTGTGAATAGATTTACCTCTTTATATTTTTTATAAAAAAAAAAAAAATACTTGGACAGAGTCGTGGCCTTGACACTGCATAGATTCTAACAGTTAACCCAGCTTAGTATTACATTCAGCCAATTATTCCCTACTTTTAAGGTAATATTTTATATTTTAGAAAAATTTAAAATTTATATTTCTTTCACCCAACAGTTATTCTAACACTTGCGTTATAAAATATCTTCCAACCCATTGTGATGGCCTTATCCTTTTGCGTGGGATCTTCACAAAGTGTTATATTTTATACTTTACACTTAAAGCAACATATATAATAAGTTGGAACTTAAAAGGTTTTGTTGATATGTCTTCCAACCCATTGTGATATCGTATCCTTTTGCGTGGGATCTTCACAAAGTGCTATACTTTATACTTTACACTTAAAGCAACATATATAATAAGTTGGAACTTAAAAGGTTTTGTTGATATGTCTTCCAACCCATTGTGATATCGTATCCTTTTGCGTGGGATCTTCACAAAGTGTTATACTTTATACTTTACACTTAAAGCAACATATATAATGAGATGGAACTTAAAAGATTTTGTTATAAATTCTCTTCCAACCCAATGTGATGGCCGTATCCTTTTGCGTGGGATCTTCACAAAGTGTTATATTTTATACTTTACACTTAAAGCAACATATATAATAAGTTGGAACTTAAAAGGTTTTGTTGATATGTCTTCCAACCCATTGTGATATCGTATCCTTTTGCGTGGGATCTTCACAAAGTGTTATATTTTATACTTTACACTTAAAGCAACATATATAATGAGATGGAACTTAAAAGGTTTTGTTATAAAATGTCTTCCAACCCATTGTAATATCGTATCCTTTTGCGTGGGATCTTCACAAAATTTTATACTTTACACTGAAACAAAATGTAAAGAAATGGAACTTCACCTATTTTATAAGTTAAAACTAAATATATGTTATAATGAGATGGAACTTAAAATGTTATTTTAGTTCGGGGGGTATAAGGTTGCACTCTCTTGCGGCAGTTCACCATATGAAACCACATACAATAAAGTGGTACACAGACAGATCACTCACTGAATAAGGAAGTGGCCTGGGGGTAGTCGGACCCAGAACCAAATATTACGGAAGGGAGCGTTCCAGGACATAACATTCCACGAAATGAGCTGGCAGATAAACTTGCAAGGACCGGTGCAGCAACACCGGTAATAGGTCCTGAACTACACTGTGGGATTGGTAACCACGTGGTACGAGCCCTACTAAGAATAGAGGATAGTGATAAAAGACTACTTCACTGGGCACAGATACAAGGGCTTAAACAGTCAAAAATCTCCTCTCCAACTGCAACCATAAGGGGTTCAAAGTTATGGTAACTCACGAGAAGAACACCGTGAGACGGGCCTTCTGACAGGACATTGTAGGGTCCGCAGCAACTTAAAAAAAATTGGCATAGTGGATAAGGGACTATGTCGCTTCTGAAGCATGGAGGAAGAAACTTCTTCGCATGTATTATGTGAATGTATAACACTCGCCGGTAAAAGAAACGGGCTCCTGGTCTCCCACCGGAGATCATTGTTACTATAAGTCCAAACCAAATACTGCAATACATGCAGGCCTTAGAACTTTTGTTGCAAAATATCATCTAACGTGGAACAGTTTTCACATCTAGTTAGGTGATTACTTTCTGCGTTATCTATCAATTGGGGGTTATCTGATAGGTAGATATCTGTACTCTCGCTACATATTTCTTGGACCCCTTTAGCCCATCAAGGTTTCAAAGAATATAATATGTGTGCTGTGCTGATAAATCCTAATAAGTCTACAATGCGATCTGCTCCCATATCGAAAATAACTAAAGATGTCGCTTATGTTGGCCCACAGCTAATATTGAAGTAAAAAGGACGATTTTTTATTAAGCGATATTCCTATATGGTAAACTACAGGTATATAATGCAAGCCATATATATCTTGAAATCACTGTGAATAGCAGATACCTTAGGTGGTAGGTCGTTAAGAAACGTTCTCCATATTGATGATTTTTTCATAAGAACATCTACAAAGAGACCTCGATTTGAGACTAGCTGCAAGGTACCTAAACGATGCCAATTCCAAATACATATACAAAATCTTTCCCTCGGGGAAAGCCTGAAATCTCAAGAAGGATCGTCCCCAAGTGGCAGATAGGATAAAGCTTGTTAGATTTAGGTGGTAGGAGGGAAATGAAATAGCTTCCGCGGATCACACAGGCGGGAGATGGAAAACTTAATTTGGAAACCATATTACTTGGACTCGGGCTATATCTGGTGTTGCGTGCTTTTTATATAGGAATATGCAGAAGGGAAGGTGGTGGAGGAACCCAAACGGCAGTTCTCTGGCTTCAAAATAAAGTCACTATCCTAGACAAGAAACCCATCTTTGAGCTCATTCCTCAAATCTTATTAAGTTCTAAGTAGCATGAAATTCAAACAATGACGGCTTATTTACTCCAAGGGGCACCCATCGACAGACGTTGTGTCCTCCTGCTTGGGCACAAAATATTGATGAATTGAACCGAAACGATTAAAAAAAATCTGAGCACAGAAAGAATCGGGGTAAAGACAAAATTATATATCGGTTGCGACCCTATGCCCCACTAGGAGAAATGAAATCCAAGATACAAAAAATTAGTTCACATTTATTGTTGTCAAGTTTTTGTTAATTTAAGCATAATACGCCTAGAATACTGAGATTTCTGGATAAAAATCCGATGATCTATTTTAGTAATGGAAATGGTCACAAAATAAGATTGATGAAGAAGAACGAATAACCAAGCAGACTCAATTTCTTGGAAAGAGTTGAGACATCTTATCAAAAAACTAAGAAAGGTCGGAAAAAGAATTTTAAACAAAGCTGTTAGAGAGTAGCGACTAAGAGTAGTAAGAATAATCAACATTTAAGGAATCTGAACCCACATGGAAGGAGTGCTGCAATGTTGTTCATTTAAGGACCTTGTTGCAGGAGAAGAAAACAGCTAACTGGTAGTCTCAGGGGCTTATACTATATGATAACTTAGAGAGAGACCCTCCCCACATCACAACTTCTGCCGCAGCTGCAGAGACGAGGAGGAGACAGAAAGCAACCAACACCTGCTATGCGTGAGCTCAGCACTGCTAAAAAGACGAACCCAGATTCTGGGCAAACAATTCGGGAACTGGGTAGTCCAGCTTAAGTGCCCACAGTGGATCTGTCTGAGTTTGTCTAATCCTCAAAATGGTTTATGCAAGAAGAGAGACCTAGCTGACTAGGAATGCCCTACAGTTTTGATCCTCCACCACCCCTCTTCCTCTCCTTCAATAATTCCTTTCCTTCTTCTTTCACAATTAGGCAAAACAATGGACCACACGGTCACAGGGTTATCTTAGTCACTGACTGAGCTGATTACTCGACCTAAACTTACCTTAGTAAGAGACTGGCTTTCTGTACTCATCATGGGAATTGGCATGCCTCACTCGTTCTATATTGCTCGACGAGATTCAAGTTGGCGCAAGATATTTCAAATGTAAAAATAGCTCCAAATTAAAATGGGAAAAATTTTGTTAATAAAAAAACGTTTCCTCTAAATGGAATAGATTTTTAACACTTATCCTTAAGACTCGATTATTGCCCTATCCAATGGAAGCACGTAGATTATGATAGCAAAGACAAATATCTCAAACTCCCATTCGTTTATGCACCTTCTTAAAAGTAATATACGATTTCTATATATAATTAGGGTTTGTACGATAATTTCCGTAACTATAATAACCTTTACAATTTCCACTTCTTTGAATGGTCTATTCAATCCATTACTTCTTCTAACTTAAGTCATCTTGACTTGGCACTTCGAGCATACTCGAACAATCCTATGGTGACCTTTTGGCTGTTTTTGTGATATAATGTTTAACTTTTTATCTTGCTTTCTTGTTTCATCTTTTACATTGTAAAAAAAAGTCTGGCTAATTCTTGATGTTAGTCGTTGCATATCATTAAATCGGGCTTAGTTCATATATATATCCTCGCTCTATCTTCTTTACTGAACAAACCAAAACGAATAAATTTTGTTCTTTTTTTTGTGCTCGCAAATCCTTATTTCTTGCATTTGAAAACTATGCTCAGTACTCAGCGCCACCTATCGTAGGGTGTCCTTACTTATGTTGTAAACCTTCTTGACAACATACCGAACATAGCCTGTAAATATGAACACAATCACACTGCAATTTAATGGATTCTATAAGCCTATAACAAGCATGCTATCGTTTTTATATCATTTACAAACTAACACCCAAACTGAGCATAACAAGTCATCTAAGTGATAATTTTTCTAATCTTGAAAAAAATTTAAAATTCAGTAATTAGTAAAAAAAATATATTCAAAATTAAGAACTAGCTCAAAAAATGAAAATGCAAGCTAGGCGTTCATCATATGCTGGTGTTCCCCACGCACTCAATCGAGGAGGGAATGCATTGAAGACACTACCTGACAAAACTAATAAAACCTTCAACGGTTTACCAACACTGATGGAGCATTTGCCTATTAAGCCGCGTCGCGTGCGCTTCTTGCGTAATAAGAACACCATCTTCAGTGGCCTGATACTGGACGTTTCCTTCTACAGCAGCTTCAAAATATTGCTGCGTGAACTGAACAAGGCGCTACACAAACGTTTGAAAATGGCACGCATCCTGTACAAGCTCTACAGGATTACGGGTGAGCACATTAATAAGATGGCTGACTTCTTGGATGGTGATATTGTGGTTTGCTGTTGCCAACATGAAGCGCTTCAAGATGTAGGCTATAACGTTAATGAAAAGGAGCTGCAGCTGCTTCAAATACAAATAGCACAACTGCAGCAAAAGCAGCTGGCTGAGACATCCTCGACAGGATTCGAAGGTAACTTGACTGATTTGCGACCCTGCCACATGCCCGCCATTAGCTGCTACTTTCACATAGGTGCACCCATCTCTCGCAGCGAATCCGCAGTGCTGTTTAAAGGTCGCAGCAAAAAAACCTCGGGGCTTCGGTGCGTTATTAAAGTTGTGAACAAGTGCCACCCGAACATTGCGATTTTGGAGTCGCCGCTAGCCGAGCTTGATTGCCTGCGTATGCTGCAGACACATGATAATATACTGGAGCTGTACTTGTGCATAGAGCATGCCTTGCTCCACTACATCGTAATGGAACGCATGGATGCAGACCTGTGCGACTTGGTGAACCGCTTGGGTCGCTTTAGGGAGCCGCAAGCTGTCGCAGTGCTGCGTCAAGTGGGCGCCGGCCTGCAGCACATGCACCAGCTGGGATTTGTGCATCGCGACATCAAGCTGGAGAATATACTGACGCGAACTGTGGACAACTATCCGCTGGCCATTATTAAGATTGCGGACTTTGGCCTGGCCATACATTGTGGCAATAAGCAGCTGAAACTACAATGCGGCACGCTGCAATACATGGCACCTGAGCTTATTGAGCGTCACAGCTATAGCTATCCTGTGGATGTTTGGGCGCTGGGCGTGCTCCTATACTACCTACTCTGTTGTGAGGCGCCCTTCTGTAGTAGTGACGTAGTGCTAAATCAACCGTTACGGATTAAGCCGCACATTAAGAATTTGCTAAGCAGACCATTTAAAATACTGCTGACTGGTCTGCTGCTGAAGCAGCCCAAACGACGTCTAACCATCCAACAAGTGATGGAAAGTGATTTTGTGCGAAATGCTGGCAAAGCTTAAGACGGGTGGACAGTGGACTTCAAAGTTATTTTAAAAAATATTTATATTTATAGTTCATTGTGCTCATTCAACTTGGATAGGATGCACTTACTCATTGCTCAGCTGCTGGCTTTTAATTTTATGTGAGACATTTTATTTGCTATCTTCAGTCTCCCCCTCCCACATACACTCGCATTTTTAATTGCATACATGTAATTATAATTATACATTCATTCATGTATATATAAATAAATAAAAAATTAAATACATAAGTAAAAAAGATACTTTTAAGTAGAGCCGTGAACCACGGAACCACATTCCGTATAACTGCTTTGGTTCCAAGAAGGACGCTTAAGCAATGTGACTCCAACAGCCTGAATGTGAACGTGATTCGTACCAAAATTACTCAATTTCGACCAAAAACAGCATCGCATGAACATTGCTAATGAGATGTTGGACTCTGTCCGCGACGACCCAAATTTGCTCCAGAGGGTCATAACTGGTGACGAATCGTGGATTTATGGCTATGACGTGGAAACCAAAGCTCAATCATCTTAATGGAAGCTGCCGCTCGAACCAAGACCGAAAAAAGCGCACCGTTTTCTTCAATTGCAGGGGCGTGGTGCATTATGAGTTCTTGCCACAGGGTAGAACGGTCAATAAGGAATATTTCCTGCAAGTTATGCGCAATTTGCGCGAAGCAATCCGCCAGAAACGCCCGGATTTGTGGAAGAACAAAAATTGGCTTTTGCACCACGATAACGCCCCTGCTCACACATCGTATGTTTTGGCCAAAAACAACACAGTAATGATGCCGCAGCCACCGTATTCCCCAGATCTGGCCCCCTGTTACTTTTTCTTGTTCCCTTAACTGAAGAGGCCCATGAAAGGGCGAAGCTACGCTACGATTGACGAGATAAAGACGGCATCGAAGGAGGAGCTCCTTTTTGTTCAGCTGAACAAAATAAAAAAAAATATAATTTTTTAAGTGCTTCGAAAATTGGAAAATCCGTTGGCACAAGTGTATAATATCTCATGGGGATTAAATAATAAATAAATAATTTTTGAAAAAACACAAAATTCGCGATACTTTTTGAACACACCTCGTAAATATGATAGTCAGAAAATATGTACCTTCCATATATGTATATTTTACACATCTGCAGCATCTCACAATTTTAATAATGCCACCGCCTAAAAAGTATCCTTCATCAGTGTAAAATGTTCCATACCAGTGACGGCCACGTATGCACCTTAATCGGCTTAAGTTCTGTTCCAAGTAGTTTCTGAAAAAAAAAAGATGAAGTAAGAAATTAAAAATTCAACCTAAGCCCTAATAGTTAAGTTGGCGTGTGTGTGGTAAAGAGTAGATCCTTTGTGATCCGTTACCTCCCTAACCTAGTAGAGTTTTTCTAAGAAAATTTACTGCTGCAGTAAAAAATCACTGAACTTTCAACTCAAAATATAAACTTTAATTTGCCAAGGAGTTTATTCATTATAACGCTGCCTCTGCCTCGGCCGCAGTTGCAGTCGCAGTCGCAGCTGGCTTTGCTGCACGTATCTTAACTGCAACTTCTGCAGCTAGTTGCTTCCTGTTAGCAGCGAGACTTCTTTGCCAATGTTGCTGCAGTTCTTGTTGCTGCGGCTACAGTAAATACCGGCTAAAAAGGAAACTTTGGCAATATAAAAAAAAATGATTTTATTCGACTACGAGTACGGGGTAGCTTGACGTAAGCAAAGTATGGGTTATACTCAGGCCCGATGAGAGAGGGAGAAAAGTGGGAACTCCTTTCGACCCCGGAGCTTTCTCAGGGGCCTGGTGGAACTACGTCCGTACTAACAGAACATATTGTTTAAAGCTAAAGGTGTAATAGAAGCGCAGGTACATTTTTCCCCCTGAGCTACGGCCTGGTTATGTATAAAGTGTTCTCTCCTCTGAAAATTTATGAAAAATTTTCAATTATATTTCTTTTGTAATCCCATGGAGTATCTTTGATACAGTCTCTTTAGTTGACCGCACAGCCTGTAAGTACATTTTTCTTTGTCTTTTAGGCCTTACTTATTATTTCCACTTTTATTTTCAGGAAGGATCACAAAGTATTATGGACGTCAGTAGCAGTGGAAAGTGGCCAAACCATCTGTGGTTGGTAGAAGAAAGCGGGACCAATATATTTTCCAGTCGTCTGCAGGTAAGCGGAAAGGCATCACGACGATTTCCGCAAACCCATGTAAGGAAGTGTCGTAGGCAGTCAAACTCGGGAAAACTGCGGGGTAGAGACTCGAAATGATTAAAGATGCCTGCGTAGAAGCAGTTATAGAGTATCATAAGTCGCTGCGGGAGAGTTGAGAGCTCGTCAAAGACGTCCAGCATGTCGCGTCGGTCGTCTATCAAGTTCAACAAGTGCTACAAATGTGCCAAAGTAGAGGGGTTTTCCCTAGAGGAAGCGTCTCTAAGGTGGAGGATAGCATACCTGACTGAAAGAGGCTGCCGACAGGGCACCTCAAAAGGGACTAACGTGCATTGTACACCAGCCGCATCCTCCGGTTCCACTAAGGACTAAGCAGTCTATGTGTGACTCCCCCCGGGGTCAACCGGTGTAACCTAACATAACCTAGTTCTGTTGTACTAATTTTTTATACTAAGATCTTCCGAATTTTGATCCAGTAGATCTTTTGGTAGAAAACAGTCATATCTTTGGTTTTTCGAATCCAACTGTGAAAATTTTCCATACCCCTTACGGAAGGAACAAAGTATTTCTTTTCGATTATATACATGGTCATATTATGACAAACTGCAAGTTCGTCCTAAGCCAATACCTACTGTATATTTATAGCTGTTGTCGGTTTTGCGCCAGTTTGCAGAACGTTCAGGCTAAGCAGGTGAAGCGTATAGGGTTGTTAATGGTGGGGGCACAGAGGGCAGACTCTGGTGCATGGGTTGGGGGCGTGGCACTGCCTACATACGCTGTTTAGAAACGAATGTCTTCCGCTACCGGTGAAGTGCATACGCATTTAAGCAACAACAACAAAAGTTGCAAGTACATACAACAAAAGCCAACAAACATGGCTGCTGGATTATGTATTCAAAAGTGTGTGTGTGTGTGTGTGTGTGTGTGTCAGATCAGCGGCATGTGTGTGTGAGTTGGTTTATCTTTGTTGCATTTTTTCCAGCCAAAGAGAAAACGAGAGAGAGAAAGAGGAAGAGCTAGTGTGAGAGAGAGTTAAGGAGCCACGTACGGAACGTTAACTGAACGAGGTGTAGGGTACTTGGTTTGGCGTCAACTTCAACAGCAACAAACCATTTTTAATACTCTCAACGACGTCACGGCATAGGATAAGATACATTTTGAAAAGTTAAGTGACACTTATATAAAGATATAGGAAAAGCGAGAGAGAGCCATTAAGAAAATTGGCTGACGTGAGTTCAAAGTTGGCTTAGACTGAAATCAGCTTAGCGTAACTTGGTAGAGTCACCTACTAGTTGGCTGTGTCCATAAACAAACCGCAGGCCACACGGTATATATCTGCTAACAAGATGAGGACAACGATCGTAAGATTATTTTTAACGATAAGGTTACGATAGTTAGTAATCAAGTAGGGAATTGGTTTCGACCAATCGTCTAAGTAGTTCATGAAGGGTCTGTTAGCCAGAAAGGTGACGATAAGGTTTTTTTAAGTTGCCGTTGGAACTTTCGGAAAAATATTATGGAAAGCATTTAAAACGACTAAATAAAGGTCACGGAAGGTCTGTCAGTCAACAAGCGTCATCTTGTCTGACGTCAGTCAATGCTTTTTTGCAATGATCGTAAGATTATTTTTATCAATAAACCTACGATTGGTAGAAGTTTAAGTAGTAGTCAAAGCGGTTGATTTCTTTTGAGCAATCGTTATCTCAGTAGTTCATGGAGGGTCTGTTAGCCAGAAAGGTGATGATAAAGTTTTATTAAGATGCAGTTACGATAGTCGAAAAATATTATGAAGACCATTAAAAACGATTAAATAGAGCTCACGGAAGGTCTGTCAGTCGACAAGATGGCGTCAACGCTTTTTAAAATGATTGTTAGATTAGTTTCATCTGGAGACAAAAGATCCAAGCATTGGATTTGTTTCGAGCAATCTTTGTCTAAGTAGCTTATGGGGGGTCAGTTAGCCAACAAGGTGACGCCAAGGTTTTTTTTAATGCGTGTATCTTCATGTGATTAAATGATTTGAGGTGCTCTTAATTGAATCAGATCATCAGCTTGACAGTCCAAGGAGTCTGCTGAAGCTCCGTCTTATTACTGATTAACTCAAGCCTACCCAAACTAAACTAAATCAGCTCTGCCTTGAAAAAACTTTCAAAATCAAACGTCAAAATTTGTAATGCCTAAGTAAAGTAATTTTTTTCATCAGTCTCATTCGGCAGCTCCTAGAAGCAACATCTAAAATTTTTCGTTAAAACGTAAAACTTTTAAGTTTATAATCAAATATTTTTAATGTATATTTAAACATGTTTATTTGACGCAACCACAGTAAAACGAGTTAACTCCATTTTACTCCTTTGACGATTCATCCTCATCAAAGCCGGTATACGATATAATTCCATCATGATCTCCATTGTTTCTTGGAGGTTTCTTTGAGCAGCTCGTTCCATCTTTCGCATTATGGGAGCGATTATTTGCGATTTAACCATTTCAGCAAACTCATTCGGGGTTCAATGGGCTTGCTCTGGATGTTGCCCGGGGGAGACGTTTTCATACTTCGCTATTTTCAGCTCGCTACTAAGGCCTACAACAATTATAGCCGTATAAAATATCGGCAAGTTCCTTTATCGCCCATTAACATGCGCCAACTACAGCTGGTGAGGCGTAAGACTTTGATCCTAGACATGGATGAGACATTGATCACAAGCGTGGCAAAGAGAAAGAAGCGTCTCGGAACTGAGCACTATTCCTATGATCATAGTTTTTGCCTAAAACAATTGAAACTTCACTTTTTTGTTTATAAACGTCGCCATGTGGACTATTTCTTGGAATTTGTCTCCTGTTGGTATGATGTGTACGTCTTCACTACTTCTGAGGCGATTTATGCAGATCCCGTACTCGATTTTTTGGACGATGGGCGTGGCATTTTGCGCAATCGCAGATATCGCGAACATTGCACGTTCCACATGAAGCGTGTCGATGCAATTAATGAGGATCTGTCCAATGCTCTAATCATAGACAATTCACAAACAGTATGTGAAGATAATCCAGGCAACAGCATCAAGATAAAGTCCTATGAAATCGGTACCAAGGATGAGGAACTACTAAAATTATTGCCCTTCCTGGACGGCCTGCGATTTGTCGCCGATGTGCGTAGCGTTCTAGGTAGAGGGAACAAATCCGGGTGAATGAAACTTTTGAAACGAGTAATTTAGAGTTTGCTGCTTCGACCGGCCGAATGAGACTGATGACAAATATTATGAGCCAGCTGAGATGCCGCTGTCCACAAACTTACCGGAGCCGCAGAATATAGCCGAAGAACTTGCTTTCCGTACTGAATGAAATATAATAATGAACTCTTCGAATGAACTGCTTGCCGTACTGAATAAATATCTTAGGGTAGTTTTATAAATATTTTGGAAAATATCAAACTTTATCTTTCTTTCTTCAACAGTTTTTCTTCTGCTGGCGCAACAAATTGTTTCCAGTATATTGAGGTGGCAAAATCGTTCTGCGTGGGATCATCACAACATTTTATACTTTATGTACACTTAAAAAAAATATATTGCTATGAAGCTTAACTAAGTTTGAGTTTGGATGTTTTATAATATAGGTAGGGGTACCACCTACTCACCACTTCCCGCTTTAGATACCAACGTTACCTTCCGAGGCGAAAAGAGAATCAAACCTATTAAAAAGCATACCGCTGGAATATAATAACTACAGATTCTCTAAGGTTATTATCTCTGAAAATTAAAAATCAGGAATCTTTCTGCTAAAATAATGTACAGCCACGATGTCCCAATTGTTATCCGCTTGAAGGTTTTTCGCACAACTCAAATTTTTTTTATTAGAGTATACTTCAGAAAGTTGCGAAATTTCTTTATAGTGTATCTTCAAATTCGTTGCTAGGTTTATTTGACTGATGCTGAAGTGAGGACGGCGACTTTCAGAAGGCAAAGTCCAAGCTCTTCAGGCCATATGCCCCAATGTATGGGGCAAACACACACACACAAACTCCACACACACGCCACAAACACACACACATGATGTGTATGTTGCATTAATTTTTTTTTCCAAGCTGCGAAAAATTGTTATTGCGCTATCGGCTTTTGTTTGCACCATGAAAACATGAAATTGAAAGGAAGTAACTACGTCACACTTACACACGGCGCACTACTGTGAATGGACAGGTATTGCGTTCTCTCTCTAGCTCATTCACTTAACACTTCTCTCAATTTATTACTCTTCTTTTGGCTCGCTATCTCTCTCACAGTCTCTGGCTCTCTTTTGCGCTGGCGTTTTGTTTAGACAAAAGTTGGCCAGGAGAGTGAACGAGCTTAGGCTTGGCATTATGAGTTAGTAGAAAGCACTAAACTCGCTTGTTTGTATGCATGCACAGTCAGGCTAAAAATTATTCGTACACTTTATTCGCACGTTAAGGAATTATTATACATACCAATAAGAGCTTTCAAAATTCGTCTTAATGGAAAATATGTAAAATAAAGATTGGATGCAAGAACCATCTTAGAAAGGAACAAGCTGTCGATTTATACTAATGGTTCAAAGATGGATGAGGGCACCTAATGTGGCATCTTTTCTGAAGATCTTTCGACGAAGCTTTCATTTCGGCTCCCCGACTAGTGGAGCGTTTTTCCAGCAGAGATATACGCAGTCTGGCAAGCGGTTAGACTTATTAGCACCTTGGACGGAATACCCAGCAGGCTACTCTCGTTTTCTGAGGTGCTCACGATTTTGACGTGTTTTTAAAAATAAACTCGAAATTATTTTCCTTTTAGTTCCACAGTCATGAATGGCATTACAAAACCAAAGACGCAGTAAGTCTGCATTAACTGGCAATTAGTATTTATTAAAAACTAAAAAAAAATACTAAAAGAGTAGATAATTTTGCCAAAATTTTCGCGATGTATTATGAAAATCGTTTCTTTGTTGTAAAAAATAAAAACCACTAAACAAATTTTGAAATAAAAGTGAATTAATGATAAATTAATTTTCCGGAGCACGATATTGATTGAGCAACACGGGGCGTCCGCCCAATAATTTCACGCGTCTTCCGCTTACAACTCGTTCAAGCTCAAAAGGTTGGAGCTGTTGAAACTCCGCCAGTTGGCGTTCACTTATCTTCAGGGGCTCAGGAAAAACAAACCACTCAGTTTCTCGTAGTTCAAACTGTTCAGTCAGGGACTTATGATAGCTATAGAATCCGGTGTAGAATGCTGGCATCAAATAGCTCAACGGAAATGGTGGTATCTCCACAGTTTCTCCAGCTTGCTGCACGGAAACCAGGTGCTGCGTGATTTCGTTAATGTAGGGATTTTCATCGGAATCAATATCAACCACATAGCAAATAATGAGTATAGATGAGTTGGAGGCGCTCTTGTGCTTGCACTGCATCTCTAAAGGAAAGTGCATATTGTCCAGCGTGTGCTCCGGTCCATCGTCACTCTTATAACTCCAACGAAAATTTATCTCTACAAAGTTGAAGCTGTCCTCCAGATTAGAACCGGCAATTGACGGCACTTTGTCATTGTAGGTGGCACTCAGGAGCAGTGTACAGCCATCGCTCTCCAAACGTATGCCAGTGGGCAGTGTGTCATAATGGGACCACGTTAGGGGTTTTCCGAAGTAGTTAGCATAAACGTTGTTTGAAACTATATTGATAGGGCTTGTATGGGCGTCGGCTCCGCTCCATTTCTGCTGCTCGTACATAATCCACATGATTATGTCAATAGTCCATATAAAAATCAAGAGCGCCAATGCATGTTCCCAGGCGGTAGACAACCCAGGGGTATTTTCAATTAAGCCAACAAACATTTTGGGGTTTTTTTTTTACTCGGATAACAATTGTATTAACTCGTAGATTTGACGTTAAACTGACAGCCCACAACACGTTTACTTTGGTGTAGTAAAATGCTGAAATTACAAAGTTTTGCAACACTAAAGCATGCATTCACTCGCATATCGATACATTCGAAAAACTTTTGAAATTGCCAATAAAGAAAGTAAATCCTCGTCTATTTCTTTTTAATCCAACCCAACACAAAGTCCCAATAAATATTTTTAATAACTAAGTTTCGGATATCTTACTGACCATCGATACAGCTTCAAAAGAAATTCTTTTCATAATCAGGTCCACAAAAAAATGTTTTGTTAGAGAATTAATTTTGAGTCACTAACACGTATTCGAGGCCCAAAAAAGACGTACATATGAATCAGCTGACCAAAATTTGTGATATTGTCACTACACATTTATCGATATATGTATACTAACCTGGCGCTCATTAAAAATCATCTGCGCCGTTGTTTTATACCAATAACATATTTGATGCAAAGAACCCCCTTAAAAGGGAACGAGCTGACGATCTATACTGATGGTTCGAAGATGGTTGAGTGCACAGGACCAGGCATCGCCTCTGAAGAGCTTTCGACGATGCTTTCATTCCGCCTCCCCGACTTGTGCAGCGTTATTTAAGCGGAGATTTACGCATGCCAGACATGCGGCTAGACTTTTTGACACCTTGGACGGAAGTCCAGGGAAGATTGAAATTCTTGTCGATAGTCAGGCTGCAATTAAAGCTCCGGCATCGCATACCATAAAGAGCAAACTAATCCGTTACACGACCCTAACGCTCAACCGTATTCATCACCACTCAATAATTTTCTGCTGGGTTTTGGGTCCCTCAGGCGTCCCTGGTAATGAAGCGGCGGACGAGTGCGCCAGGAACGGCTCAGCGCTGGCAGTTAACCTTGCGGTTACGGTCATAGATAGACCGTTACAGGGCGTCGTATCGCAAATCAGAGAGACGGCTAGAGCTCTGACGGAAAGAAAATGGGATATAGTGTCCCGTTGTCGCAACTCTCGAACACTCTGGCAGAGATATGATCTAGGATGGTAGCCATGCAGCTCTGGGGGACGGCGAACACCTCAAACATCGAAATCCTGCAAAGATATCAATCGATAACTCTTAGAAACATCGCAGGCGCTCCTTGGTATGTAAGCAACCAAGAAATACACAAAGACTTGAATGTTCCTTAGGTAAAAGATGAAATAAGCAAATCATCGCTAAGATATTTAGAGAGACTGTGGGCCATGGAAATTTGAACGCTCTTAACTTACTGAACAATAGTATAGATGTTAGACGTCTGAAGGATTTCATATTCTGGACCTTCAAGATCGATTTGTATAATAATGTATAATAATCTTTAGCAAATAGTTTTGTTGTATATTGATTAGACTCACTGGAGCACAAACAATCCTGCCATTTTTTTATTTTTACTTATAAAATTTGCTGATTGATACAAAATTAAAACATAATTTAATAATTTTAAGCCGTATTTTAATAATGTTTAAATGGAAAAATACTTTCCAAAATCATGTGGCTTTGAAATATATTACGTATACGCAATGCGGTCCTATACAGGTGTTAACTATAGACTGTTTCGTAAGAAACATTTTTATTGGAATGAAATCAATGTAGCGGTGTGCCTTTAATTACTTACTTACAAAATTTGATAATTTCCCAGCACTTAGGAAGGCTGTGGCATCATATTACGTATACGCAACGCTGGCGCAATGCTCGACAATTGGAGAAGTTTCAGATGAGTAAAGCATAATTAAAGAATTTTTTTAAAAGGAACACAACCCATTTTTAATTTAAAAAGAAAAAAAATGTAAATTCTAAAACTTTTAGTTTAAGTTCAAAATTTGCCCAAGTGTGTCTGTCTGGGTGTGTTTTATAGGTTGTCGGAATAAGGGGTAAAAGGATGCCTTTTAAAACAAAAACTAAATTTCAAAAAATTATGGTGTTTCCATAATATTTTTTTTAGAAATATGAAATTTACAACACATACTCATGAGAGATTGAATTTTATATCAGGTAAATTTAAGCTTGCGCATATATTTGTTTCACTAGACAAATTCCAAATAAAAATATATTAATAGAAAAAATATTTTTATAAGGTAAACAAAATATTTAAAAAAGATCTCCAATCACTTGAAAACTGCGATTCTTAAAAAGAAATGATTTTTTTTGATTGAATTGCATAGTTGAAAAAAATTAAGAAAGGTTAAATGTTGCTTAATTCAAAAAATAGATACTCAAGCGCGATTGGAATTTCGAGTTATCGTTTATTGCTATTAAAACGATTTAATCAATCCATCTTCTTTCGAAAATCTTTAAGTTTCTAGTCTCCTCTCTTAATTTCCGAAGAAACTTTTTCATTTATATTTAATAGAATAAATTTTTGTTTACTTCTTCTTTTAATTCTATTAAAAGAAATAGTTTAAATGTTAAACGCAACTCAAGAAAAAACGCTATTAAAAATTAATACGATTACTTTTTGTTCTGACTGTATAAGATGTCTATGTGTGTGTAAGTGTGTTGGTATGTATGACATGGAAACGCAGCCATTTAGGCCTACCAGACACACACACACACAACTAGTGCAACTTGCAACATATTACATGCTACATATGACGAAAATTTAACGACGCAACAGTGCAAAATAATTGCAAGCAAACAACATTTTTCTTTTACACGAATGCATGGCCTACAACGCACACTAATGCAAGTGCAACCCAACAGACAAAATGTTCATCAGAGCAACCCAGCGCACCATAGTTGAGAATACTTATAAGTACTAAGTATAGAAAAGGAAATATTTTGCTTGTGATGTCCCGAAGTTATTATAAAAGTGCTTGCAAAGGTTGACATGAAGAATTTTGCATTCGATTTGGAAATCTTAAACTTATTTAAATTAGGGGGCTACCACCTCTGCGTGCTTCACATGCCGACCCCAGTGTGGCTATATTTATTTCGAGACTATCTGATAAACTTTAAACTATACAAAATTTCTTATATAGGAGAGCGAGTAAAGTTTTGTGGTCTCTAAGATCTAGATAATGTAAAGTAAGCTGACTTTTCAAATGTCGCGGGCAACGTATTTTCGATTATCGATTTTTTTTTTGTTTTGTTGTGTTGGTACACTCTTCCCGAACATCTGTACCAAATTTCAAGTGAATGACATTTTTTGTTTGGTTGTGAGAGGCGTAAAGGTTATAAGTGTTTTGCATGCTCGATAATCGAAAATACGTTGCCCGCGATATTTGAAAAGTCGCCTTACTTTTTGAACACACCTCGTATATGGACGGTACCCTAGGTAATGATAAGCATTTTGGCATTTTAAAATTTGATCTGCCTCGCCTCCTTTTTTTGTTAAATACAATAAACAAAACTAATATACCCCTTGATCCTTTGGTTACATCATATATACAATCAGCATTTGAGATTTTTGAGTAAAGAATCTTTAATTATTTCACACCAAAAAGTAACTCATAAATAAAGAATTTTCAAACTTAAAAGCCCTGGAAAACAATTCAAAAACAATTATTGTGCATTTAGAAAAAGAAAAATGATTTTACTGTCTTATTTTTGGAATAAAATAACTAATTTAAGGAATTTTGAAGACAAGAAGCTTTAAGATTAAAATAAGACTGAAAAAAGTCTAAAATCACTTCTTACTTTCGAGTTCTGATCAATCTTTAAAAAAGATTATAGATGTCCTAAAATAACATAAAATCTTAACTTTATTTTTTGAAAATGCTGCAAATCGAACAATTTTTCTCCCTCTATCAAAAATTTAGTTCAGATATTATACTAAATGAATATTAAAAATTATTTTTTTAATGCTTTGATAATTTTGGTTCTTATTTGAATTGTTTTGAGTGGTGCTTTTAATGTGAAATTATTTTATACCAAAAAACTTTATTTAAGATTTTTTTTTTTATGCTTTACAGTTCATTTTTTAAAAATAATAAAATCTTATATAATTTAAACCAACAAATTGTAGATCTTTATGTGATTAAAATAAAAAAAGAGTGCAATTTATAAGGATTATTGGGATATAAGAGCAATCTTTATAAATACAGCAAATTTATTTAAAAAAAAAAAAGTATCAGCCCTGATTTTGAAGAGTTTGAGTTATATCAAATTATTGTAAAATTTAAAAGAGTCTTTTTGGTTTCTATTTATATATTACTTTTTTTTTTTTTTTTGCCTATATAATACTATATATGTATGTAAAGATAAGTAGCTGGAGTTGACAGCGCGATCAACAGCGGGAGTTGGCAGGGCGTACAACAGCAGCGTGAGCAGAACAGAGTAGAGTCGAAAAGCGGTAGTCAAGAAAAGTTGTAAAGTCGTTTTAAAGTCGTTTAAAGTTGTTACTCTTATAGTTCATTATACTCATTAATTAATAAACAAATAAATATCAATCCTACATGTATTATATTATTTCAAATAGATTTCAAATAGATCTTTATTCTTGGTGTTTGCTATCTCATCCTAAGTTATTCTTTTCCCTTCATTATTTGAAGACTCCATTTTTGGTCTACTGGGTATACACATATGCATCATACAAATACCTCTCCCCGCGGATAATGCAACCATATTTGCACTTTCACCCGACAGCGACATCCAACGATGCGACGCAACGTCGACTGAGACGTCGACGTTGACGGTGACGTCAGCTTCGTGTATGTTGCATGCTGAATACTTCCCGCCTGTCAAACAAAACACTGGGTCACACACATACTCTAACCTATAAAACACTTTTCCCATAACTTCAACGAAGTTGGCCAAAAGGTATGCACGCAAATATTAATTTTTAATATTTTTTAATTAAAAAAAATTTTTTTTTTATGCTTGAAATTTTTTGATTAATTTAAATTGACCAATATTATTTTATTCTCTACAAGATCCAAATTTTCAAAATTTTATTTTGATACCTCGGAGGTGTCTTTTAATTTTTCCCGATCTAACTTTAGAACGATAGCACTTTAAAATTGAGAACCAAGAAAAAAATATTTTACATATCTTTATAAATAAAAAAAATTTTAAAAAAAATGTTATTACAAAAATGTTTAATAAATAAATTTAATAAAATAAATATAAATTATTTTATATATAAAAAAAAACTGTATATGTATAAATTAATTTGTTAATTTCTTTTTTATACAATTAAAAAAAATATTTTGAATTTATTTATTTCTTATAAAATATTTTTATAATTTTTTAATATAAATATATATATATATAAATAAATATAAAAATATATAAAATATAAATAATAGTATTTTATATTTTTTAATAATTTTTTTTTGTATTTGCCGAAATTTGGTAAAATTATTTAAATCATAGAAATCGATTTAAGCTCGCTTATTTAGGCCAATATATTTTATTCAAAATAAAGAAAAAATAAAACATAAAGAAGTTTATCGTACTAAATACTGACAGCAAGAAGGCGTTTCGCCTCTATGTATAGGATTTTTCAATTTAGCGTGACGTTACGTTTCTACCACAAAATATAAACTATAGCACTAATGTCAAAATCGAGAAGTAATATAAATATAGTAAAAACTACAAGTATTACTCTTATTGACTAAAAGAGATAAGCAAAACTACGCATGGCGTTACGTTACACAAAATAGACGTAGGTTTTGACTTAAATTACAAAATCACAAGCGAATTAGACTAGCTTTTTGGTATACAATTTATTAAGGGTGATAAAAAATAAATTTAATAAATGCAAGTTATTGAAAAAGTCAACATCTTTTTTATCCCGCTTTAACCTTGCATAGCCCAACGTTATTAAAATTTCTATAAAATTTTTACTTAAACAAAACATTAATTTTAGCTTCCATAAATATATTGCATTGTTAAAAAAATAAAATCTAACAAACTACATATTATTAGCTTTTTGAATTTTTTTCTGAACGCTAATTTTCTTTAAATCAAAAACATCTAAATATATTTCTTGTAAAATATAAATATGAACGTATTTTTTTGTTTGATCCTGGATTTTTGGATTTTGGTGAAATATTCCGTGGAACTGCTCAAATGTCTCCATAAGATGTACAAAATAAGTTTATTATCGTGAATACCCAAAGTTCTCTACTTTATTAAGAAATATTTTTTACGAAAACTAAAAATTATAATTTCTCGATAAAAAAAATAAAATAATGAATAATAGCAAGATCATTTATTTTCACCACAGTAGACTATACGGGATTTGCCTTCTTGTTCCAAACCTCACATAAAATCCTAACTAACCCTTTTAAAGAGTATAAAAACCAAGCACGTGTAAGTTTCTTTCTGCAAACGCGTGTCCGTGTGTGCGTCCGTCTGTGTATCTGTGTGCATCCGTGTATGCATGAGTGTGTGTGTGTTTGTTTGTATGTTTATGAATATGCGCTGCCACGCGTTGAAGTAGCAGCGCTGCCAACGTTGGCGCTATAATGAAGCAAATTTGCTTAATTGCGACGCAACACCAAACAAAAATATTACACATACGCACCATGCACCATGCCACATGCATACTGCGACGACTGCCATACAATCCTTGTGCAATATTTCGCATACCAATGGCGACGGCGCGCCATGCAGGAAGTGTTGCAACATTTTGCGGAAGCAACATACACAAAAGCCAAACCAAGCCAGCCAGGGCACAAAACAACAAAAAAAAAAACTAGGTACAAAAAATAAACAAACATAAAAAAATAAATAAAAAAAAAAAAGAACGACTGCAGTGGCGACAAACCCGACTAAATTATGCACTAAAGGTTTCTAAGGTGTTTTTTTTTTTTGTTGTAGAAATGAATCTTATTGTAAGATTGTTTAGTTTTAATGCTAAAATTGAGATTATTTTATTTTTAATTAAATGAAATAAATATTTCTATAAACTTTAAAGTAAAATAATTTAATTTTGCGCGAATTCTAACTTAAATTAAGGTCACATCTTTTTTTGCAGGATGTATTTTATTATTTCTTTTCACAAATAAAAAAAGCATAAACAATTTTCTTTAATTATTTTTAAAATATTTATTTAATATTATATTATTATACACAAATTACATGTTAATATTATATGTACATAGTGCCGAAGGCCTTTTGCTGCCAGTGCCTAGAATTTAGTTAAGTTAGTTTTTAAATTTACTTAACTGTATTAAATAAATAAATAAATAAATTTAATTTTGAGCAATTTTAAACTCAAATTAAGAGATCTTATTTTTTTTTGTTTTTTGTTGGCTGTATAAAAAATTGTATGATTGATTTTTACAAAAATTTATACAAATTTAAATTTATTTTTTAAATATTTATATTTATTTAATATTAATATAGTCCTTCTAGACTGATATGCACTAAAATATAAAAATATCTGCTTAAGGAAACCAATCCCATTTAATAAAAAAATTTTAAAAAAATATATAATAAAAATATAAAAATAATTTTTTTTTGTAGAATAGGACTATTTAAGCAGAAATTTTTAATTTTTAATATGTTTCGAATTATTTCAAGACGGAGCGCTCATTGTATGAATGTTTAGTTTTAATTTTTAAATTATGGGAAATTAAATTAAATAAATATTTTTGTAAGCTTTAAAGTGAAATAATTTTATTTTGAACAAATTCAAACTTGGCATTACAAATTTTATTATATCTTTTAACAAATAAAAAAACTTCACTACAAATTTGCATTTTTTAATCTTCATATTTTTTTTAATTTTAATCTAATCCTTCTAGAGTTAAGACTAATTAATATACATTAAAATAACAAAATTTATGTTTAAGGAAAATGCAATCCCAGTTACTTTAAAAATAAAAAAAAAATTGATAAAATTTAAAATACATTTTTTATTTGTCGAATTGCTTAGTTCAAGCATTTGTTTAAGGGGTATTCTAGTGTAGAAATTTGAAAAAATCGATTTTTTTTTTTGGATATGCTCAAAGCTTAACCTTTCAAGAATATGTCCTTAAAAGGTTTGTTAAATTTTAATTATTTCCAGAGATATAGCTATTTTAGTGACTCGACTTCTTTTCTAAAAAATTTGAAAAAATTTTTTTTTTGATATGCTCAAAGCTTAACCTTTCAAGAATATGTCCTTAAAAGGATTTGTTAAAATTTTAATTATTTCCAGAGATATAGCTATTTTAGTGACTCGACTTCTTTTCTAAAAAATTTGAAAAAATCGATTTTTTTTTTTGATATGCTCAAAGCTTAACCTTTCAAGAATATGTCCTTAAAGGATTTGTCAAAATTTTAATTATTACCAGAGATATAACTATTTTAGTGACGCGACTTCTAAACTTTTTGATTGTCAAAAAAGTGGTTGTCAAAAAAGTCTTGCGGTATTTCCGCAAGCTTGTCTTTGCAAGCGCGTAGTTCTAGTTGTATTCGTCGCATAGTTCACGCTAGAGCTTTTGGAAAGCTCTTTTCACGTGCTAACACGTGTTTGATTAATTGTTTTTTGCTTTTATCGTTCGTGAGTTATAGCGTTCGCAAACATGGAGCAAAATAAAGATAAAATACGGCATATTTTACAGTACTACTACGATAAAGGCAAAAATGCATCTCATGCTGCCAATAAAATTTGTGCAGTTTATGGACCCGATACAGTTTCCATTTCCACCGCACAACGATGGTTTCAACGTTTTCGTTCTGGTGCAGAGGTGATCGAAGATGCGCCACGGTCCGGAAGGCCTGTTGTCGAAAATTGCGATAAAATCGCTGAATTGATCGAAAGAGACCGGCATAGTAGCAGCCGTAGCATCGGCCAAGAGCTGGGCATAAGTCATCAAACCGTTATAAACCATTTGAAGAAGCTTGGATTGAAAAAGAAGCTCGATGTATGGGTGCCACACGACTTGACGCAAAAAAACATTTTTGACCGTATGGATGCATGCGAATCGCTTCTGAATCGCAACAAAATCGACCCGTTTTTGAAGCGGATGGTGACTGGCGATGAAAAGTGGGTCACTTACGACAACGTGATGCGTAAACGGTCGTGTCGAAAAGCGGAAGCTGCCCAGACGGTGGCCAAGCCTGGATTGACGGCCAGGAAGGTTCTTCTGTGTGTTTGGTGGGATTGGCAGGGAATCATCCACTATGAGCTGCTCCCCAATGGCCAAACGCTCAATTCGGACCTGTACTGCCAACAACACTCATGCAGAAGAGGCCATCTTTGATCAACAGAGGCCGAATTGTCTTCCATCAGGACAACGCCAGGCCACACACATCTTTGGTGACGCGCCAGAAGCTCCGGGAGCTCGGATGGGAGGTTCTTTTGCATCCACCGTATAGTCCGGATCTCGCACCAAGTGATTACCACCTACTTCTGTCCATGACGAACGCGCTTGGTAATCGGAAGTTGTCCACAAGAGAGTCCTGTGAAAATTTTCTCTCCGAGTTTTTGACAATAGGGAAGCGAGCTTCTATAAGAGGGGCATTATGAAGTTGGCATCTCGTTGGGAGCTCGTCATCGAACAAAACGGCGCATATTTGACTTAAATCGCATTATTATAACCAATTTTATGAACAATTGAAAATTCAATAAAAATACCGCAAGACTTTTTTGACAACCTTATATTTAAGTGATCATTTTAATTATTTTATTAAACTTTCGTTGAAATGGATCGAAAACCTGCAAAAGGAAGTACTCCTCGTGGTAATCGATCAAAGAAAAGGCGATTCCACGGCAATAGATTTACTGTAGAAGAAGATACAAGTTATACAAGTGCATCAGCAGCTTAATTTAGCAAATCTAGTGATGAAGAAGTGATCATTTCTAACAATTACGGTTATTGTATTTTGGAGTTTTTCACGGTTTTTACAGCTATTTCATCGTTAGTTTTGTGTGCTACGTGCAAAAAAGAAATTACATTTTCTCGGACAGCTCATCGTGGACTGGCATTTAAAATGGCATTACAATGCAGTTGTGAAAGTGTACAATATATAGCATCTTCTCCATTTGTAAATAAATCATTTGAAATAAATAGAAAAATGGTTTTTGCTATGCGGCTTTTGGGAGTTGGAAGAGAAGGAATCAATATCTTCTGCAGTCTGATGGATATTTGTCAAGGAATATCCATCGGCACATTCTACAGTTGGCTTGAAAACGTGTATGCAGCTGCATCTGCAGTTTATGAATTGATTATTTCAAAGCTGCCAATGAAGAGAAAGATTTAATTTTAGCTTCTGATCCGAATGCTAATCCGACTAATTTCACGGTTTCTGGAGATGGGACCTGGAAAAAAAGAGGTTTTAGTTCTCTATTTGGAGTTACCACACTCATAGCTAAAAACTCCAAAAAAGTTGTAGATACAGTAGTCAAATCTAGCTTTTGTCAAGGCTGTAATATCTGGAAAGCTAAAAAAAATGCTGATATTGAAGCGTATAATGAATGGTATGCAGACCATGAAGAATCTTGTACGATCAATCATAAAGGAAGTGCTGGAAAAATGGAAGTCGATGGTATTATTGAAATGTTTAGTAGATCAGCTCAAAAACACCAAGTAAAATATGTCAAATATATTGGGGATGGCGATACGAAGACTTTCAAGGGCATACTTGACATAGATCCCTATGATGGTGACCCAGTTGTTGAAAAAAAAGAGTTCGTGGGACATATACAAAAAAGAATGGGTTCGAGATTACGGAAAGCTAGAAACGAAAATAAAGGAAAAGGAATTGGCGGAAAAGGGACAGGGAAATTGACTGATAAAGTGATAAATAAACTGTCTTTATATTATGTATTAGCGATTCGTCGGCATCCGAATTCTATTGAACACATGAGAAATGCAATTTGGGCTACTTTTTATCATAATAGTTCCACGAATGAACACCCGCAATAAATGGCAGAAAGCTGTAAATGAAGGTTCGTCTGAAGAATTCGACCACGAAAACCCCTCTGTGTGACGACGTATTAAAAATTATAAAGCCGATCTACGAGAGTTTATCATCTGAAGATTTACTTGTTAGATGCTTAGGTTCTGAGACCCAAAATAATAATGAGTCCCTGAATTCCTTAATTTGGACTTTTGCGCCGAAACATATACATGCTGGCGTACACGTAATAGAAATTGCAACTTTTATTGCAGTTTGCATATTTAATGAAGGTTTCATTCCTCTGCTAAAAATGGTATCTCTTATGGGAATGAGCATTGGTCCAGAAGCTTACGAATTCGCCATCAGACGAGATAATGTCCGGATTAATCGCTCAGAAATTCGAACATCTAACGCCTCAAAAGAAGCCAGAACTGCTCCTTTAGAAGAAAGAAACAGAGAAAATGCATTTTTTGAAGTAGAGGAAGGCCCAATGTATGGAGCAGGAATCGCGGATTAAATAAATGTAAGTATAAAATGTCATTTTATGGTTGCCACAGGGCGTAATTGCACCCAAAACTTTAAACGCGTTTTTCTCGAAACTATATATTTCAAAATGGTTGCCTTGATTTCTCTGCTTCTACTTAACCGATTTACTTGAAATTTGGTGTAAGTCTTCTCAATATATATATCTATCGTACTAACTATTATTATAAAAAAAAAAATTTTTTTACTATTTTTAAAAATTTGGAAAGTAACAAAAAGTAGTAAATAAATTTATCACTTTTTCGGGCACCCGTAATTTGGCCAAAAAAAAATTTTTTTTTCGACTTTTTTTTAGTTAGTACGATAGCAGCATTCATCAAGATTAATAATCTTTTTTATTTTTTTGTTTCAGATTATTAGAATGCTTCAATCGTGGCAACAGTGGCGCGCCATTTTTTGTCAACCCCCCACTTCAACAACTTATAGCTTTTTGAGTTTTGGGTATTTTGAGATTTTTAATTTTTTTATGTATTTTCGAAACAATAATAAATGTCTAATTAAAAAAAAAATAGTAAAAATATTTTTTATTTTTTAATTATAGCACCCGAAAAAACACCCTCAAATTCATGCCTCTACACTAGAATACCCCCTTAATGATTCCAAGAAAAATTTATTTTTGACAGAAATTTTTAATTGGTAATATGTTTTAAATTATTTCATTGTAGGAATGTTTATTTTTAATAGCAAATTAAGTTAAATTAAATGAAATAAATATTTTTAAAATCCTCTACGTAAAATAATTTTATTTCGAGTAAATTTAAATTAAGATCTCATCTTTTTTACTGTGTGTATTACAAATTTAATAATTTATTTATACAATAAAAAAAATCAACTACAAATGTACTCTATTTGTTTAAATTTTTTTTTTAAATATATATTTTTTTTAATATTAATAGCCTAATCTTTGTAGACTAATATATACTAAAATAGAAAAATATCTGTGTATGGACCCTAATTTTAAAAAAAAATAAAAAAATATAATAAAAAATTAAAATTAATTTTTTTGAATGATTTTAGATAGAAAATTTTGAATATGTTTTGAATTATTTCGAGATGGACTGCAGTTGCAAGAATGTTTAGTTTTAATACTAAATTTAAAATGAATAAAACATATTCATAAGCTTCAGAGAGTATAAATTTTATTTTGAGCAAATTTAAACCTAAATTTTTGCCGCATGTATTACAAATTTTATTATTTATTTTGATAAATGCAAAAAATGCATTGAAAATTTTCTTTATTTTTTTAAATTTGTTTTTAAAACATTTATATTTTGTTAAATTTTTGCCTAATTTCTATTAAAATAGAAAAATGTCCGTGTAAGGAAACTAATACTAGTCTCTGAAAAAAAAAATTATATAAATGTAACATAACTTTGTATTTTTATTTTATTTTTAATGTGGTATGTTTATTTTACGAGTGAAACAAAAAGTAATACAATTACGGGGACAATCTTAAAGTTCCAAAATGTGACGTGAATTTTCAGACGTCTAAATCGATATTTTTTTTTTTTTTTGTATTTTATATTAGTTTACACATTTATGTGAAATTTGAACAAAATTGTTCCACTATTTGATATAGCTACCATAGAAAAGTTGAACCTTTACTCTCTCTTTGCGTCTTGATCTCTTGACAAAACGTAGAGATGATTTTATTTGGCCATGTATTCTCATACCTCACCTTCTAGCTGTTATACATGTTCTATCACCAACGTAATATACCCTTTCGGCTCTTTTGCTGGCAGTGTATACATAAAAGAAATATATATATGTGAAATGGGAAAAAGGCCGCAGTGAGGGCAACAACTATGCGCTATAAAGTGTGTAGGTCATTTGTTGTGTTTGTTATCGTAGTTGGTTGTCGTTATCTTTATGAGGCATGCAGTTATGCTTTGAGAAGTTATCGTTGTTGTTGCAACACTCGAATGCCAGCATATAAGTAAATTAATTGCTTTGTTAATTTCACTTTTTAAAAGTGAAAAATTAAAATAAATGCAGTGCAATAAAGCTTACATATTTTATGACTGCGAATTTAATTGAACCTTGTGGTGACCAGAAGTCAAAGAACTTGCTGAAATTAAATATTTTGTGCAACTCCAAAGAGTTTTTATCGATAAAATTATTTACGTCTATTTTACGAACATCAAAGGCGCTAAAAATATGGTAGTTGGTCATAAAATTTGGCCCATAATTGGTAGCCAAGAAGGCATACCTCGACCCAGATTTCGGGTATGTAATTTTTTTATATTTGTTTCTGCTAACGCATGTGAGATTTTTCTTAAACTCATTTAATAAATGCTTAAATAATAAATGGAATTCATTTTACAAGGTGAAGTTAAAAAGAACTGGTTTAATTTTTGTATGGTAGCTATATGAAATAGTGAACCAATTTTGTTCAAATTTCACACAAAAGTGTAGACGAATATAAAATACAAAAAAAAATTTTAATTACTTTAGTTATTATAACCAGAATTCAACATTTAAAAGGTGACGTAAGGAGAGCAGGCCAATATTGATCAAACCCCAAACAGGTGCTTAGTCTAAAATTAAGAAATTAAATAGTTCATATTGTATACTTATAATATCAGTTTAGACAAATGTGTGAAGTTTGACCAAAATTGGTTCACTATTTCATATAGCTGCCATAGAAAATTTTAACCTTGGATCTCCATTTGCGTAACCTTCTAAATATTGGATCATGGTCAATATAGCCAAAGTAAAGTATGTTAGTATATTGGCCAACTAGTATACTTGTACGCAACTATATAACTTCGCATACCAGCTGCGTGTTCGCTACTTTTCAATCCCCCCTCGTCAAAGCTAGAACCATTAAACTACTCTACTTCAAATCGCATGATCCAATCCCTTAAAGGTCAGAGTTAAACTCCAATTGTTTGCACTGTGCCATATTCGTAAATTGTGCCAAGAAAGGATTGCATGAATATAAAATAAAAGCAGTGAAAAAATAAAAACGAAAACGAGAAATAATTAAGCGGATTAAGTTACTCAAATCGCTCGCCATAATTTTAGTGTTACCAGACATTTTGGTTTAGACCAAGGTGGTGCCATAGAAAAATAACGTTTTGCGCTGATTACGCAAATGACTGCCTCACCAACACAAACACTCGCACACACACACACACGCACAGTGGGACAAAAGCACGCAATGCGTTTTCATAAATGTGCCTCGGGGCATATGAAAGTTGCCTCGTGCGTGTCTCTAGACCGGCACCTGCCGCTCTATCCGCAACCCTACCATAACTCCTATGTGTGAGCTTGGATTTGGATTTAAAATATGCAAAGTCTGCCCAGTCAAGCCAGAAAACCCAAACCGAGCTGTTAATTACTTTAGCGCGTGCAAGCGGACCAGTCCAGCTCCCAAACAACCAACCATTGGACGGACCTGCACAACAACAAAATGTCGAGCCCCTTAGATGGCACACAAAACAAAATACTGAAGTCGCAAAAAAAGTCTGGAACTGAAAGAAGCAGACATTTGAATACACTTTATTGAGTTTGTTTGTTGGATATGAAAATTCGGAAAAATGCCCAGATAACCCCTCCAGAAACTAGGGGTAAACCAGATGCGAAGTGGGTTTTCTAAGAGGTGCTGGACAATAACATAGGTGGAAAACCTTTCTATCTATTAGAAGTCATGATGGAAATTGCCCAGATAACCACCCAGGAACAAGGGATTACCCAGATGCTGATTGGGTTTTCTAAAAGGTGCTGGACAATAAAAGTGGGGGATGCCTTTCTATCTTCTACTCAACATTAGAAAACGTGATGGAAAAATGCCTAGCAAGCCCCCCAGGATTAAGGGATTACCCAGATGCTGACTGGGTATTTTAAGAAGTGCTGGACAATGACAAAACTTTATCTTCTACTTATCATTAGAAGCCATGATTGGGAACGTGCAGCCTCTCAGCCAGTAGGTGTGAAGTCACTTTACAGCTCCTGTCTTAGTCCTCTTCTTCTGGAACCGCTGAATTTCGTATGTTTACTTTGAATTGTAATTTGGTCAGAGCTCTCGAGATGAACCGAGCGTAGTGTCCTCGTCCCATACTGCTTTTGCTCCGACTATCGTTAAAATTAACAATATCAATTCTAGACTTCTTTTACGGATCCATAACCGGAGGACGCTGAAAGACGGAATGAAAACCGAGAAAACGCTTGCTCCCGTGCTTTCTGCCCTCCGAGAGCTTTCGCCGTAGATTGCTAGGTCGATGAAGACATCGCAGAAGACAAGGCTTACTCTTTTTGTTCAATAACAGAGCCTTGATAGCAACTTATCGATGGGGTAGATAATCTGGGCTTTCTTCCAAGGTGCCTATCAGGTATTACCGCTTCACCAATTTCGTACATCTTGTACCAAAATACGCTGCTCCATTTGGAAAGACGGAATGAAAACCGAGAAAACGCTTGCTCCTGTGCTTTCTGCCTCCGAGAGCTTGCGCCGTAGATTGCTAGCTCGATGAAGACATCGTAGAAGACTCGGCTAACTCTTTATATTCTACGATAACAGAGCCTTGATAGCAACTTATCGATGGGGTAAATAATCTGGGTTTTCATCCAAGGTGTCTATCAGGTATAGCCGTTTGCCCAACTTCTTAATTCTTGGCCTTGAATACACTACTTCATTTGGAAAGACGGAGTGAAAGTCGAGAAAACGCACGCTCCCATGGATTCTTCCCTCTTTGAGTCTTCGCTGTATATCGCTACCTCGTTTGCTTAGAGGAGTTTATTGCTTCTAGTCATCTCAGTCTCTTTCTTTAATCTTTATCTTACCTATTTTCATTCTAATACAAAACAATCAATCGCAGTAAACTAAATTTTGTTATCCAGTGGTTACAAGCTCAATAAGATAGCTTTAAGGGTGCTCCCAGCCTTTTTTGACTAAATGTAATAATAGATCTCGTGTTGATTTATAAATGACTGCTTCGAGTCCATTGACGCAATTCTTCTGCTGCCGCAGCTAATCCACAATCGCATTCTAACCGCTCAGAGTTCGTGCTCAACCTGAAAATCAGATTAGAGACCGTCCCAAAATCCGTGACCCGCTCAAGGGGAGAGGTGGTCTTGAAAATACCATGCCTGATCACTCGACCGGTGACGAGAGGGTCTACATTTATACCACATAGTCACTTATATTGCAGGGTCCAATAATAGTGGATCATGGATTGGTTTCAAAATTGTTCAAATTTCTGAACTATTTTACAAGTTACTACATGACACCTAGGATGGGGTGTCACATAATTTGGGCACGATCCCTTATGTTCAGAAAGTTCGGCTCACGAGTTGAAGTGATTTTCAGGATATAGCGCTAGAAGGCAATAGTGAAGAACCTCCTGCATCGACCGGTTCTATCTCTCCCCAACACCCTACACCTTGCCTTTGAAAATTTCGATCCTAAACGTTACAAACCCCACGACACATTTATGAAAGTTACAACTTTTTGCAGTGTATCAAAATGGAAATGTTGTTGGCGCCTAACCACGTTTTACTTACCTAAGCCCCAAAGACACACACACGCACACACACATATATTGCGAGAGAGGGGCAAACAAGGCTAACACACACACACAGACACTTAGACCCCTTTTGGGCCAAAACAACGACTACAGCAAGTGGCATATAACAACCGCTCTGTGTCAAAACATTAAAGTGAAAATTAACTGACATGCGGCGTCCATTTTGTCCACCTACCCCTTGACGTAGACCCGGAGACCGGAGACCCAAACCCGGACCCGGACCCGCCCAGCCACAGCAAATGCTGCCACGCATAATATTCTACATAATAGTTGGTTGGTTTGGTTGGGTTTGGGTTGGTTAGTTGGCAGACTCTGTCCTGGATAAGTCGCTTGGAGACATGAAATATTTTTGGCTTGGTGATTTTATTTTTATACACTGTAGGTAAAAAGAGTTAAGGGTATTATAGATTTGTGAAATGTTTGGCACAGTCTAGAACGTAAGTTCTTGATATCATAATAAAATCCTGGAGATCACTTGAGCTATAAACAAAAAACTTTAAATAAAAAAGCGCAGCTTAAATTTCTTGAATTTTTTATTGAAAACTGCTGGTTGGACGGCAGGCAAGCAGTTTGGACCTCTAAACAAATACTAGACGTAAATAAAAGTTGTGTTTAAATGAAAAAAATTGTCTTTTAAGACAAAAAAATAGGTCCTAACTGGAGACTGCTTGTTGGTCTGCTGAAAAGCAATTTGGACTTTTTAATAAGTATTGGACTTGAGTAAAAATCATTTTTAGATGCAACTCTGACACAGTTAATATAGTTAATATACTTTTGTTCATTTTCTGTAGGGAAACTGCTTGTTGGACCGCAGAAAAGCATGATGACTTTTAAATAGATTAAATAGAAAATATAAATAAAAATCACTTTGTATAAGATGTTCATAAATAAATTTCTGATAAAAAAAATGAGTTCCTAATTGAAGACTGCTTGTTGGACAGCAGATAAGTAGGTTACACTTTTTAATAAATACTAGATGTCAATGAAAATCATTTTTGTATGCAATTTTAACCCATGTGCATAACAATCCTTTTGGTATAAAAAATCATATTCTAATCAGAAACTGCTTGTTGCATTCCTGACAAGCAGTCTGAAATTTGAAATAAGCAAGTAAAAATCATTGTCAGATGCAACTCCAAGCCACCTTTTAATACAACTACATCATTTTTAAATGGAATCATTTTCTAAATTGAAACTGCTTGTTGGACTGTGGGTCAAGCAGTTGCACTGTGGGATAAGCAGTCGGGAACTTGAAATAATTAGACGTAGTTTAAAATTATTTTTAAATGCAACTCTTATAAAACCTTTTGATACAATAAAATCTTTGTTAAATGAAAACTGATTATGGGACTGCAGAGAAGCAGTTTCGATTTGTAAAACAATTCTTAGAAGCAGCTAAAAAAAAGTTGGTAAATTAAAGTGAAGAAGTTATTTTTGCTACTGTAAAAAGGGTATAAAAAGTAATTTTCTAAATGGAAACTGCTTGTTGGACCGCTAACAAGCAGTCTTGAACTTAAAATAAATAGAAGTAAGCAAAAATCATTATTAGATCTAACTCTTAACAACCTTTTAATACAATAAAATTATTTTACAAATGGAAACCACTTGTTGGACTGCAGAAAAACAGTTTCGATTTGTTAAGCAATACTTATAAGCTATAAAAAGAAGTTGTCGGAAAAGTTTTTTTTGCTCTTGGAAAAAGGGTATAGGTTGTTCGCAACTCATTGATTATAGCCTTTTTTGTTGCTGTTTTTCGCCAGTTTCCGCTTCCTGTGCGTTAAAATTTCAATGAGTTGCGCATCGGAGGAACGCGTCTCACACCCGGACCCTTAACGATCATAAATTGTTGGCATTTTAGATGCGACAAGTGCCTGCGTTTAACTCACTCTTTTCTCTCGGCTCGTATTTATCTGTTCCATCGACTTTTTTTCTCATGGTACTTAACTTGTTTTGAATTGCGTTAGACAAATTACTCTATCAGATAGTTAGGTTATCTGCACTTCACTGGCATGGGTAATATCTTAAAAATGCAATAGCAGCATTCAGCTTGTACAAACATGTTTTGCTTAATTAAGTTTAAAGTCCTTTAACGTGACTAAAAATAATTTATAAATAATAGTCATTAATTTTATCCTTAATAACTGAATGACTTTTTCCTCTGCTTACTACACTTACAACTCACTTGCGCCATCTAGCGAAAAAGCAAAATAAGTTATCTCGAAAAGGCAGACAAACGAATTTTGTATGTAATCAAAAAATAATGTCTTGGTCCGATTGTGAAACCTTCCTTATATATTTGGGAGCGTTTTTACCAAAACGTATGAATCTATCCCATTGGGTGTTAAAGATAATTGGTTTATAAACATACCTAGCCCCTGAAGCTATGCTAATAAATTTCGGGTTTTTAGCTAAAGTTTTCGCAATCTTTCAACCTTAGTTGTCAGGAAATCTTGAAGCCTTTTTTTATTTAGCTCTGTAATTTTTATTTTTTTTATAATACAATTTCGAAAATATTTGTATATACTATATATATACTGTATACTTTTAAATTTTTTGGTCATGTTGAAGATTTCTGTAAAATCTAGATAGCTACTCATTATCAAGTACAACATCTCTAATTACTTTCCCAACGCTACAATTCAAGCAGTTTCTTTTTCATTGCTCCTAATTTATAAAATCCTCTTTCAATGCAGTTTAAATTTTTTTCCCTTAATTCTATACTTAATCAACTGCACAAAAAATTAAATTTCCGAAAAATCTATTTTCCGCCAGATTACACTTTACTAAAGCAGCTTCAAAAATCACGTCCCACAGCCAACTTTTAAACGCATCCATTCAGTAATCCGTTCTTCAAAGTGCCTAAAAACTCGTCTTCAAATAGAATTCAAAAGCCAAAACACAAACAAGCCCTGTGCGAAAAATCGACCAAAATAAAGTGTTGCAAAATGAAATAAAATTTAAATGATGACAGGCACACACACACACAGATGCAAGCTCAATCAATTAGTCGCGCTTTTGGTAACAACACACATTTTGAGTGTTGAAAAAACGTCGAGCCAAAGGAATGGAAAATGAGAGCCCTGCATTGCCAATGACGTCATTGACAACACAGATGGCTTTAAAAATTAGAGATGAGTGTCGCTTAAAGTTTTTATCGCAAGGACGGAGTCTCGTGCTTTGAAGCGATGTTTTTGCAAATGGAAAGTTACAATCGTATAAGGAAATAGTGTCAACTTTTTTATAGGGTATATATGGAAAGAGTATTTAATAAAGTAAACAGAAACCGCTTGGTTTGAGGCATAATCTTACAACAATGGAAGCAAAAGATTCAAAAATTCGGTTTTTTGAACTGCATAAGAACTTTAAAGGCACTTCGATTGTAATAAAAGAAAAATCGTCACGTAACGAAATTAGATATGCTGGGTGAGTATGCGTGAGTGTACTTAGAATGCTGACAATTACATTAGTTTTTACGAAAAATTAACTTTCGTAAAATAGTTTTTTTTAGGTTTATTTTGGGTGGGGAAACAAGGAAATAACATAAATTTCTTTTTCTTATAAACTGTTTTCCAGATTTTTCTAAAAACGTGATTTTATGCACTTTTTCTATTATTCGTAAACAAGTGATTATTAGATTCATTTTAGGGCGAGAAGTACGAAAATTATGAAGAACCATTTTGCAGATTTTTTCGAAAAACATGTTTATGGGAAATATTTCTATTAATCGGCAATATCTTGTGAACAAAATTTTATATCGACATGAAAGGCAATTAGATCGAGAGGTATTGAAGGTCATATACGATATGTACAGATTAAGTAAAAATTATTAAAGTTTCAAGCAACCAAAGTCAATAAAAAACATTTTTCAAAATTAAACATTTTTAGTTACCTTTTGATAAAGTAAAAAAAGTTTTAAAAATTATATTAAGCTTTAGGCTGAAAGAGAATTTTTATGCGAACATTTCGAGTACAAGATCTTTAAAATCGTGTAAAACTGTTGATGGTATGGTACCATAAACGAAAGTTCAAATTTTCACTAAGTCCCATTTTTGGTTCAAAAAAAGTTTCACTCTAAGTTTTTCGTTTCCGATTTTGTATGCATGGCGATATAAAACTTTATTCACAAGATATTGACGATTAATAGAAATATTTCCCATAAACATGTTTTTCAAAAAAATCAGCAAAATGATTCTTCTTATCATAATTTTCGTATTTCTCGACCCAAAATTATCCTGAAATTCACTTTTTTACAAAGGTTCACTCAATAAATGAATAAATATAGAAACTTAATTCCCCGATTGAATTCGGCTTCGTACAGCTTTTAGATTTAAAATTAGCAAGGCTGTGTTTGATCGCCCTTGTATTAATCGAAGGACTCATTTTTATGATCACATGTTTACTCTAAGTTTTTAAAATAATATTTATAAACCTTTTTTACGTATTTGAAAATCTTTAAAAAAGCAATCAAATCTTTAATAATCATATTTTAAGGCGAGACAAATCGTGAAAAGCATCAAAAACGGAAATTTTCGTTCTCGCAAATGCCGCAAATCTTGCTAATCAGCTTAAACTCTTTTAGCTTTTAAAAATTTCACAGACTTTTGCTAATTAAACTATTGTAGTAAAATAGCTACATTTTTCGGAACGAAGATTAAAAAAAAAGTTGGCACCAAAATATTCAGTAGTTAAGCTGCAACTAAATACACATGAAAAACAGTTTTTTTTAAATTAAGCCGCAACGCATTAAGTTTAAAAACTGAAATTTGGTCTAAATTTTTTTTTTGCCATTTTCCATCGAATTGCCTTATTACTTTTCAAAAATCGTTATACAATACAACAGACAATATTATAGAATTTTGTTTTAAATATTAAAAAAAAATCTATGTTTTATTTAAAATAATTAAAATATTTTCTAAGACCAAAACTATCACGCGCAAATCTCTAAAACATTTACGACTATATTATACAGGGTCCGGCACAAGTGTAACCAATGAAAAAGGCCATAAATTCATTTTGGAAAATTACCTTTACTCAATTCAAGGTACAAAATGTGTAAAAATAATACGAAATTTAGAAACAATTTACTTTCGCTCAATATGGCCACCTTTTGCCTTCACTATGGCCTTGAGACGGTCCAAAAATGAATCGCAAGCTGCCCGAATGTGACTTGCAGGTATTTTGGCCCACTCGTGGACAATGGCTTTTTTCAGCGCCTCGAGACTGTTGTATCTTTTAGTTCGGACCTTGCTCTCCAAAATGGCCCAAAGAGAATAATCCATCGGATTTGCGTCTGGTGAACTCGACAGCCATTGTGTGGACGTTATGAAGTTCGGAACGTTGTTTTTCAGCCATTCTTGGTTCAGTCGAGCTTTGTGAGACGGTGCCGAGTCCTGTTGAAACGTCCATGGTCTGCCACCGAAATGTTTGTCTGCCCACAGCTTCAAAGCAACCTGCAGAACACTTTCCCGAAAATATTGCGCATTAACCTTGACGCCAGGCTCGATGAAAACGATTGGAGAGCGCCCATCTGCGGTTACAGTGGCCCAAACCATTATCTGTGGCGGGTGCTGCCTCCTGGTGGCCAATCGATGACTCAAATTCTCGTATGAACGGTCCCTCAAGTAAACCCTATCGTTTTGAGAGTTTACGAATTGCTCAATTGTAAAAATTTTCTCGTCAGAAAACACAATGTTCGGCAATTGACCGCTTTCGGCCAAGCGAAGCAACTCCTTCGCTCTCTCAAGTCTGACTGGTTGCTGCTTCGGTGTGAGATCATGTGCCTTTTGGATCTTGTAAGGCTTGAACTTGAGATCATTTTTCAGTATGCGACGGATGCTACGGTCAGATATTTTCAGTTCTTTCGCCATTTGATTGGCACTTCGTCGGGGATTTCGCTCAAGTCGCTTCTTCACTTTTTGAACCATCTTACGTGACGTTGCAGTCTTTTGATGACCACCTCCATGACGTTTTGCGATGCTACCAGTATCATTGTAACGAGTTATGGTGCGATAAACGAAAACTTTATTTATTGTAAGGTGTTCGAGCTCACGAACAATCGCTGGTTGTGATTTTCCAGCTAAATATAATGCAACTACACTATTACGTTTGAAATCCATTACTGATTTTTTTTCGCGTTTACTCACGGCAAAATGCTTTCGTGCGCTTGTAAACAATACTCTAAACTGTCATTTAGCTAACTTACAGACAGCTGATGCCCGTGCGTCAGCTGCGCGAGCGGTCTGAATTTGGTTACACTTCGAAAAAAAAAATTGTATTAGAGTTTTTCAGATTTAATTGTTTTGATGTTTATAATTATACACATTATCCCTGTATTGCATAAATTTTATTAAATATAATTTTATTGTTTTTTTTGCGATTCTTAAAAGTTTGAAAATAGCCAACAATTTGTCATAAATAATTTTATAATATTTTATATTAATTATTAAATGTAGTATAATCGATATTTTGTTCTTTTCCAAGTTTGCTATTTCAAAATATTTTCCAAGACCGAATTTATCACGCGCCCATAGATGGTTTTAGATTAAATGTGTATAAATTTATGCATTTTCTCTCTGTTCAATAAATTTTATGAAACATAATTTGATTGTTTTTTTGCGATCCTTACAAATTTGCAAATAGGTGATATAAAATAACAGTTTTTTACATTAATTACTAAATATTAACAATATTTTGTTCTTTTTTAAGTTCCCCAAACTAAAATATTTTACAAGACCAAAACTATCACGCGCCCATCTCGAAAACGTTTACGACTGCAACTATGTTAGACTATAGCTCAAAAAAAAATAAATAAAGGGTTGGAATAGGGGCCTAGAATGTGGGGCTGGAGTAATAGATGGCAACTACCAAAAACAGATTTTCGAATTACAAATTACGAATTAGAGACAAATTACGAAAATGTGGCCAAACTTGGTGTGTATACACTGTGAATGGAAAAGAGAGGAAAAGAGTGTATGTGTGTGTGTGTGTGGGAGAGACAAAGGGCGTATGGCAGAGAGAGCGAGAGATTGGGAGGGGTTGAGATATAGGAGACGAAGGCGAATAATGAAGCAGCTAGAGAATGGAAAACATGAACAACAGATGCTGCTAATTGGTTTTTAATTTAAGGCCTCGAGAGCAATAAACATTTGTTGGTTTGCTTCACTCTTCTGGTCTGGTATCACGCTGCGTATACGCAATGTGCCTAAGCAAAAGCTAAAGGCGCGCCATTTTGTTGTTGCCATTGTAGTTGTTGTTACTGTTGCTATTGTTGTTGTTTTGGTTTTTGTCATATTTAGCTGCAGTGCCGGAGGCCGCAACATGTTGCACATGAGGGGTTAAGGCTAGGCCTGTGGGCGGGAGCGGGCTGAGAATAGTTTGCAACTTTGCATGAATTTTATGGAAAATTTTGCCGCAACCTCTCCCGAAATCTATTGCTGGAATTTTTGCCTCAAACTAAATGCAACATGCAAAATATTTAAGTTGCAACATGTAGCCGCTTGGCCGCTGTTGGATCAATATTAATGGATATAAATGGAAAAACGAACCTTGTGAGTGGGGTGTATTATTTCTTTAGAGCAGTTGCAGCAAGTCTGACTTATCAAAAAAATTAACTAAAAAATTAATAAAAAGGAAAATTGTGCAGTCTCGTTTTTGAAAAAAGGATTTCAAATTTTAGGGCATAGACAATTCTGGTCAGCTTTTATAGCTTTTTATTTAATTATATTTTTTTTTTTTTGCGTATGTTTTATTTGGTCGCGTCTTGGGCCACCACACAAGAGATAACACACCTCCTTGTGGACAACCTTTTTCCGCTCTTATGCTGACTGTTGTACCATCTAGAGATGCAGCTATGGAAAGACGCAGCAAACTGTGGCCATTAAAAAATGCAGCAAGTTTCAAAGACTAGTATGCATATCTCGCTCGGGAGCTATGCGAACCTGTCTGACAGCTGTCCTGGAGTCAGTCCTTGGACTCACACCACTGCACATTTTCATCCCAAAGTCAGCCATGCAGAGTCTACTATGCATCCAGAACACATCTTCCTTCCTTCACGTATTTATTCCCTTCCTGACGTATCGATCTGCTCTAAATCAGATGTTTCGTAACAAGAAATTTAGATCTCTTCTCCCAAGTCGGGAGACTTGGGCTGATGGCAACCCCTGTGGAAACCTACGGTGGCAGCAATGCTTTACGGATGGGCCCAAAACTGAGCGGAGTGCAAGTGTTTGAGTCGTTGGACCCAACACCAGAATCTCTACTGCAACGGGCATCTGGCCCAGCGTCTTTCAAACGGAGATCAATGCCATAGAGATTTGCGTCCTTAGTATCCTTCACAAGGGAACTAGGGGAGCAAGCATCTATATTTACTTAGACAGCCACCCGTTATTACGGCATTATCATCGTGGAGCCTCTCCTCCAGGATGGTTAAAGAATGCAACAGTCGTGCTATGTTGGGTACCTGGCCACTCAGAAGTGGATGGTAACAAGGTCGGTGACGATCTAGCACGACAGGGTGCCTTTACCCTGACTACATCTTCTGCGCCATTCTGTGGTATTCGTTGGTCCACAATCAAAGCCATAATAAACAAATGGGCTGAAGGAGAACATAGAAGATACTGATTCTCCTTACCAGGTCTGCGTCAAACAAAAGCGCTTGTCATACCTCTGGATATGATCAAGACAAAAGGTCTTGGCAAAGCGGACATAAAGCTCCTTATAGTATACCTATTTGGCCACCACACTGTTTGGTATCTAAAGCGGGAAGTGGTGAGTAGGGTGTACCCCAATAACACCCAAACTGGTAAAATATTTTTAAGTTTCATCCATTATATTATTTTTTTAATTGTACATAAAGTATAAAATTTTGTGATGATCCCATAAACTAAAAATTTTTATTAGCGCGAATTTGTTTTTTTTTTATCTAAAAAGAAATTAAATGCACAAAAAACGGGAATGTGTAGACAATTTGTACTTACTGTAACGACGGTTGATGATGAAAAATATTATGAGCCAGCTGAGATGCCGCTGTCCACAAACTTACCGGAGCCGCAGAATATGGACGAAGATCATGAACACACTCGTAAAATGTTTTAAGTTTCGTCGCATTATATTATTTGTTTAATTGTACATAAAGTATAAAATTTTGTGATGATCCAACACAGAAGTTTATTGCCACCTTAATGGACAGCAAAACATTTTGTAATAACCAGAAAATGTTGGAGAAAGAAAGATAAAGTTTGAAATTTTCTTAAATATATATTATATTTCCTTAAAAGCAGGGAATTTTTCAACAACATAATCAGACATAAAATTTGAGAGACTTGTAATAAAGACTTGTAATAAAAGTACAAGAAAGATGGATTGCAATAAAAAGGAAGATGAAATATCAATGCTTGCAGCGTTCTATGCAGTACAAGGCTCAGAATAAGTATTTTTTTTTTGTTTTTTTTTTGAAAACTCCTAGAAAGAAATAAAAGCATTAGCACAAAAACGGGGAATGTGCAGACAATTTGTACTTACTGTAAAGACGGTTGAATACATTTATCATAATCGGTCCAGAAACAAAAAAACGGCGACGATTTTCATGAAGCTGATTGTAAACCAATCGTTAACATTTTTGCACTAAAATATTTTATTTCACATACTAAAATTTAAATTTTTTTTTTTTTTCACTAATTTTATTTAAAAATATTTGATTATAAACTTAAAGTTTTACTTTTTAACGAAAAAATTTAGATGTTGCTGCTGGGAGCTGCCGAATGAGACTGATGAAAAATATTACTTTACTTAGGCATTACAAATTTTGACGTTTGATTTTGAAACTTTTTTCAAGGCTGAGCTGATTTAGATTAGCTCGGGTTAGGTTCAGTTAATCAGATTCCTTGGATTGTCTAGCTGATTATCTGATTCAGCACAAAGTCCTTGTAGTTTCTTGATTAAGCTTACATAAAGAAACTATAAACTAAATAAACTTGGCGTCACCTTGTTGGCTAACTGACCCTCCATAAACTACTTAGATAAAGATTGCTCGGAACAAATCCACTGCTTGGATCTTTAGTCCCCAGATGAAACTAATCTAACAATCATTGTAAATAAGCGTTGACGCCATCTTGTTGACTGACAGACCTTCCGTGAGCTTTATTTATCGTTTTAAATGCTTTCCATAATATTTTTCGACTATCGTAACTGCATCTTATGAAAATCTCGTCACCTTGCTGGCGAACAGACCCTTCATAAACTACTTAGATAACGATTGCTCAAAAGAAATCCACTGGTTTGATTACTACTTTAACTTCTGCCTAGCAACGAAATTGAAGATACACTATAAAGAAATATTTAACTTTGTAAACAATACACTAATTTACTCAGATAGCCTGAGATAGATCCACTCCAGGATGGTTAAAGAATGCCGTAACCACCTCCAAGCCCTGTCCTCCCGGAACAAAGTCGTGCTATATTGGATACCTAGACACTCAAGAGTGGATGGTAATACGAGCGCTGACGATTTAGCACGACAGGGTGCCTCCACCATGACTACATCACCTGCGCCTTTCTGTGGTATGAGTTGGTCCACAATCAAAATCATGATAACAAATAGTTTGCAGGGGAATAGGGGAGGTACTGGTTCTCCTTACCGTGGCTGCGTCAAGCAAAAGCGCTTGTGAAACCTCTCGATAAGCTCAAGACAAAAGATCTTGGCAGAGCGGACTTAAAACTTCTGGTAGCATACCTATCTGGCCACCACACTATTAGATACCATCTACAGAAAATTGGCCTATCAGAATTTTTAGAGTGCATACTCTGTCTCGAGGACGATAAAACTACCAAACATATTCTCTGTAACAGAGCCTGTCACATGGGACAAAATCGGATAAGTCTCTTTCATCTAAGGTCGATACAAACAAAAGGCCTACTTCTATTTATGCGGAAAGTCTTTTGCCGTAATTTATGGGAATGGTACAAAAGATCTTATGGTCACAGTGCCCCACCTCTTTGTGAGGAACCCATACGTTTGTGAAAACAATCTATGCACAAAAAAAAGGGAGTTTTGTATAAAAGCGTGGGAAATTGGGACATCTCTGCTGAACATTATTTTCCTATCAGCAGAAATTGTTAAGACAAAGAGACCCTTTTATTTCCATAGATAATAGCCTGAGAGAACCACAAACTTGTTATAATCTAGCGGTGGTACTCGAATTTTTAAATACTTTCCAATAAGTTTGATTCTCTTTTCGCCTCGGAAGGTATAATTGGTATCTAAAGCGGGAAGTGGTGGGTAGGTGGTACCCCTATACCAAATAACACCCAAACCCTTAACAAAAAAAAAACCGAAATAAAATATTTTAAGTTTCGTCGCATTATATTATTTTTGTAATTGTACATAAAGTTTAAAACTGATGATGATGATGATCCCATAAACTCCAAATTTTTTTCATAAATGGTCCTCAAACAAAAAGGGGGTGTTGGGTGCTAGATTGCAGTGCACTGTCATTGAGTAGGTCGCAAGCAAGTTATTTTTTTATATAAATGTATAGACTCAGTACTTTGAATTTTATCGTACAAAAATTGTGTATATCTAGAAAGAAATTAAATGCATAAGTGCAAAAAAGGAAATGTGTAGACAATTTGTACTTACTGTCACAACGGTAAAATACATGTAACCTCATAATCCATCCAGAGATAAAACCAGCCGCCGATATAAACCAATCGTTAGCATTTTTTCTCCAAAAATATTATTACAAATTTTGACGTTTGATTTTGAAAGTTTTTTCAAAGCAGAGCTGATTTAGTTTAGTTCTGGTTATGTTTAATTAATCAGTCATAAGTCGGAGCTTCATCAGACTCCGTGGATTGTCTAGCTGAGGATTTGATTAAATTAATCGCATCGTGTCATAGATAGTTTTGGCAAAATTATCCACTCTTGAGTTTTATTTTTACTTTGACTCAAATTGAACATTTACTCATCGCCAGTTAGAGTGAACTTATTATAGATGTTGCAAAAGGATATGGCCATCACAATGGTTTGGAAGACATTTTATAACGCAAGTGTTAGAATAACTGTTGGGTGAAAGAAAGATAAATTTAAAATTTTTCTAAAATATAAAATATTACCTTAAAAGTAGGGAATAATTGGCTGAATGTAATACTAAGCTGGGTTGACAGTTAGAATCTATGCAGTGTCATGGCCACGACTTTGTCCAAGTGTTTTTTTTTTTTTTTTATAAAAAATATAAAGATGTAAATCTATTCACACATTAATTTAGTTTAGACGTTGTCACTTTTTTAATTTTGAAAACCAGTAATTGTTACGCGAGAATTTTGCAAGTTTTGTTTTTATAGCTAACAAAACTAGTTTATATCTGGAATGAAAATAAAAGCATTAATACCAAGTAGGGGTATGTGCAGACAATTTGTACTTACTGTAACGACGGTAGAATACATTTATAATAATCGGTCCAGAAACAAAAAAGCTGCGACGATTATCATGAAGTTGATTGTAAACCAATCGTTAACATTTTTGCACCAAAATATTTTATTTCACATACTAAAATTTTGAATTTATTTTTTTCACTAATTTTATTTAAAAATATTTCATTATAAACTTTTAAACGAACAAATTTAGATGTTGCTTCTAGGAGCTGCCGAATGAGACTGATGAAAAATATTACTTTACTTAGGCATTACAAATTTTGACGTTTGATTTTGAAAGTTTTTTCAAGGCAGAGCTGACTTAGATTAGTTTGGGTAGGCTTGAGTTAATCAGTAATAAGACGGAGCTTCAGCAGAAGATACACTATAAT
>JBAMAX010002096.1:0-12187 GCA_037043745.1 Chymomyza amoena
CGCATAATAATATATATATATATTTTTCTCAAATTTTATTTACAATCTGCCTTCAGAAAATAAGTAAATTTACTAAATGATCTATATATATAAAACAAACTTATGTTTAACGTGTTACGGGTGTTCTCATGAACGCGTATATGAATTTCAAATCTGATTTTTGCGTATATTAGAGGTTGTCAATACGGAGGTTTTAAGCCTATTGCGATGTGTTTTTATGTATTGGTTTGTGAGATATATGCATTTTTGTTAATATCGGTTTTTATGTGTATATTGACATATATACAAAAACTGGTATTGTTGTTAATCAATGTTCGAGGTCCAACATCGTTTCAATCATTAAAAATTTGTTGGAAAATGATTTGCAATGAGATCAAAATTTAGCAGATGCTGCTATTACTGTTCATCCATATCAAATACGCGTTCTATTTGCGATTATTTTGGCAACATGTTTTCCATCAAATTCACTTGAATTGTGGGCAAAATATCAAGATAATTTATCAGAAGATATTTTATTTCGAGTATGTCAAACAAAACTTAAGCCAGCGATGGTATTTACGCCGGAAGTTTACAATAAAGCTTTAATTCATATTGAAGATCTATGCTTGGCGATGGCAAATAACGCATTAGGATAATTGGAAATGCCGTCTCCTAATCGATCAAGGCATGATGTATTTCAATTGGAAGAAATTCAAAGAATCAAATTAATTATCAATCTAATTGTACTGCCCAGGAACGTGAAAATCGCAATGAACGTGAAAGAATTCGGTAAAGACACACCCGTGAAGCGCGACATTCTACTAATAATGGTGCAAGTTTGAATCGAGCTGCAAACTAATCTTAATATCTTATATTGTTCCAGATAAGCTAACTAGAGAATCTTACGATATTCATTCACTTTAAGAGTATTCGAAAAGTTTGGGCAGGCCCAAACTGCCCAGCTCACTAATAATAAAATCATTAAAAAGTTCCTAGTTCTGGAACTTTCAAATTAAAGAGCCAATCGTTTCCATGCCACAAAATTTACTACGATTAATACAACGTTAAATTCTAAGGCAAATCAAGGATAAAGGATATAACAATGTTCCAAAGCGGCACACATTTCCTCTAGATAACTGACCAGCTCAAAAGATAGCCGGGTAATATTGTCCGGAACTGTTTGACTAGTTCATTGCATATAGCATTGAAAAAGTTAATATCCATAAGTGGTTCCGTCCTGCTGTTTCTGCAAAGCGTGCAACTTTTCAGCTCACCCTCGTATTTATCATGGCAGCCTATTAAACACGAATACATGTTTACATATATGTAATACATGCATGTACTGCACGCATACAATCGAAAGCGACTGTCAGGCAATAAACTATCTGTAGCGACTGTTAGAACATGGAACATTCAGACAGCCTTTGAATGCCTTTGTTTATTTTATTTTTCGCTAGCTCTATTTGAAATAGAACTCATATACCAACTTGCTATATATATCATAATTTTTTGTGTACATAAGTACTATATATAGCAGTAGCTATATATATACCTACACTGTATATGCATTGAAATATGATGCATATTTGATTTCATTATTGATTTTCACTTGGTTCCATAGAATGCTGCAATTTAAAGCCGAATTTGATTTCAATAAAGGCAACTTTTTTCTACGTGAGTGAATCTAAATAAAGAGCGGACGAGCTTGGTGACAATGGGATGGATGGACAGTGAAACTTCGCTATGATGCACAGCTGCTTAACACTTGGCACCTAAGCGACGCGTCGGCACTTTAACCCTCGAAAGCCGATTTGGAAAATATTTGTTTAACAATGGCCGAATTATTTTTCTAAGGTACTTTCCAAAAATTAGAAAATTACCTATAAGATTATGTACGATTACGCAGGTCTAAAAATTCAGGGGTACATGTCAGTTGTTGGAAAGCTATGGGTCAATTTTGAAGGAAATCGTAGAATTCGAGGTCACAATTGGCTCATCATGTCAGGATTTTTCGATATTTGAGGTTATGTACTCGCAAAACGGCGTTATTATACCCTGTACCGTATGGTACCAAGGGTATATTAAGTTTGTGCAAGACGAAAATGTATGTAACATATAGAAGGAGACGTCGGAGACACCCAAAAGTTACCCAAAATATGATCAGGGTGAATAGAGATGTCGATATACCCATGTCCGTCTGTCCGTCCGTCCGTGTGAACGCCTAGATCTCAGAGATGGTAAGAGCTAGAGTTACCAAACTTTCACATTAGATCCCATATTATTCCATAGGAGGCAAGTTTATTTTATTTTTTTGATATCGGGGATAAATTATATAGCTCCCATGGGGGTGTTTGAGACGACCTCGACAAAAAAAAGCGTTTTAGATGAATAATTCGTTTGTTTATGAAGATATCGTAACCAAATTTGGTACTCAAAAGTTTTTTATAGTTCCCAATCACTCTACCAAATTTCACCGAAATCGGTTGACTATATCATATAGCTCCCATAGGACCGATCGGCCAAAATAACTTTTTTAAAAAAAAATTCGCTATATTTCGTTTTTTAATAATGATATCGTAACCAGATTTGGCGTTTGGAAATTTTTTAGACCACTTAAGCAATGTGCCAAATTTGAACAAAATCGGTTGACTATATCATATAGCTCCCATAGGTCCGATCTTCCAAAAAATCGATTTTTTAACAAAATTATTTGTGTTTCGTTTGTTTGTTAAGATATTGGGACCAAATTTGACATTCGTGAGTATTTTATAGTTTCTAAGCACTGTACCAAATTTAATCCAAATCGTTTGACTAGATCATATAGCTCCCATAGGACCAATCGGTCCAAAAACACGTTTTTTATACAAAATTCGATGTGTTTTGTTTGTTTGTAAAGATATTTGAAATAACTTTGGCGTTCATATCTTTTTTAAGGTATTTAAGCACCGTGGCAAATTTTATTGAAATCGGTTGACTATATCATATAGCTCCCATAGGAACGATCGGTCAAAAAAAAATTTTTGCTTAAAAATTCTTCTGTTTTTGGTTTTTTGTGAAGAAATCGGACTTTATTACAAGCTACTGGTACAGGGTATCCTAAAGTCGTCCGCGCCCGACTTTACGTCCGCCATTTTTTATTTTTCTACTTTTGAGGTTATTTACAGGGTATACAAAATTATTGTGCTCTGTCTCTCTTATTACATCATTTACTACAACTTTCACCCTTTAATTTAAGAGATCAATTATGATTTTTTTTCCCAAAGTTACCCCGTTTTTCGGGTACATAATATCCCAAAATTCTGAAGCGATGGACCAGTATCGATTCTACGCAGCAAATTCTCTCAGAAATGATCCTTGACTTTTCAAAAGCTAATCCAAGTTGACCTATGTTACTTGTTTACCTTTAAGCTAGGAAAATCTTAAAAAGGTACTTAAGAATTTATTTCAAAAATAAGTCGCTTATAAAATAGTTAGTCTTTGTTTTGAATTATTTATTTATGATTAGCTTTGATAGTATTAAAAGATTTTGATTCTATTTTTTATAATATTTTAAAAAATAACTTTAAAGAAGTTTCTTAAAGTTTTATGTCAGAAATAAGTCGCTTCAAAAATTTTTAGGCTTTGACTTCATTTATTTATTTATAAACTACTTTAAAGGTAAAGATTCTGATTAATTTTTTTTTATGGTATTTTAAAAACAATTTTTCCTAACAACTCTTTGAAGAGCTTTCAAATCTTTTATAACTTAGGTGGGCTTATTAGGAAACCCAAAAATATTCAAATGATGCAAAAGTTCGAATTTTTTATTATTATCAAAAATACAACAATTGCCTCTAGGCACTTTTTGGCATTAAAGGGTTAATGAGTAGTTTTAGCTGTTCTTAGGGTGTTAGAGAGCAAGATTCTTCGCAAGATCTTCACCCCCTCCTAGGTTGAAGATAGTTTGACGATATTGATATATTGAAGGGAATAAGTATAGAACGACTTCCTATTCTAGGTGAGTGAATCCAAAGCAAGATACGAGCTTGGTGACAATGGGACGGGCAGTGAAGCTTCGCTATGATGCACAGTTGCTTAACACTTGGCATCGAAGTGACGACGGCACTTCAATGAGTAGTTGGAAATATGATTCCAACCACCTATATGAACTATATAGAGAGACGGAGAGATATAGAACTCCTGACAATATCACAGCAAACAAGCTAATTAAATTTGTTTCCATTCTGTTTTTATAAGAGAAAATTATGTATGTTAGTTTATTCATCATTAAAAATGTAATCTCTTTTTTGTAAAATAAATAAACACTGTATACCATACAAAAAAAAGAATGTTTTCCTGTGGTTATTTCAGACCTCAAAAAAACAAATCCCACGCCCAACAAAAAACTGCCTCTTTATTAGTGACCAAATTAATTGCATTAATTAGTTTATAAACAATGGACACCTATTTATCCCTTATGTATAAATTATACAACATAGGTAAATTTCCGCAGGCTGCGCAGCACAAAAAATAATTAACAAACTTTTTTTGAAAAGAAAAGAAAGTAGGAAAAAAAGAAAAGAAATCATAACAAAAAACACAAAACACGAAACAAATCAAAACAAAACGAGCAAAAGTAAAAGGAAAAACTTTTTCGTCCATTTTGTGTCCCAAACTTAAAGGTGGAAACTTTGGCTACTGCTTTTTCTTTTCCAAAAACTTATTACATCTTGTCTGGGTAAAACCCAGCCGCCGTAAAAATGAGCCTTTGCCGTAACGGATTAATTTCCATTTAACGAATTATGTAAAAGAGAAGGAGGTACGAATGAAAACGAAACAAGGAAACGATGGCATAAAAACTACAAAGCCCGCAGGGGTCGAGTTGAGGTATGGCTGAAGTGATAGCCGAGGGCGTGCAAAAAATTAAGAGCAGCATTAAGAGATGGGTTTGGGTAGGAAAATCAGCGGGTTCCTCAAAAAGCAGTTGAATCGACGGTAGTCCCGAGGGTACGGAAAATAGTTTTGTATCTCATAAGTTAAGGTTGAATCGAGGAGAGACAGCTAAAATGGTTCGGACATCTACATCGGATGGACGAGTCAAGAAAAGCCAAACAGTTACTGGAAATAAGAACGGAAGGCAATGCACCGAGAGGAAGAACCCGAAAAACTTGTAAAATTCGCATCCAGGATGTGGGAAGGATGAGGAGCAGAACCCTGGCAGAGATGAGAAGAGAGAGCCGGGACAGACCTAATTGGAGAAGATGGATATCCCGAGGGTACCTCGACGCCTAACAGCAAATGGGGATTGAAGCAGAAGAAAAGAAGAAGTTAAGGTTACATTAAATATTCTGCTCACTCCTCGCAGTCCTAGATCAACCTGAAGCCTTGGGGTCCATTGTAATGGGTAATATTAGATTGAAAAGAAAATATTTTCAGAGTTAACGAGTGGGATCTTGCCAAAAGTTGGTACTTTGGGCTCAGCAAGCAAGAACTTACACGGATACATAGGATGCTACCAGTGCTCTTATATGGCGCAGAGGCTTGGACGGTCTGTTCTTGGGGTGTTTGAGAGCAAGACTCTTTTTTCCCATATTTTTCTGTTGAAGATAATTAACTCACTTTTTTGAACGATGAGCTATACTAAAGGAAATAACTATGCAACGACTTCAAAGTCCATCCGGTAAGGTTTTAGCGAAGAGGATTTTATATGGCGCAGATGATTGGACGATCTGTTCTTGTGGTGTTCGAGAGAAAAACTCTTTGCAAGATCTTTGAGCTATACTAAAGGGAATAAGTATGCAATGACTTTCAAGTCCATCCCGTAAGGTTTTAGCGAAGAGGAGCAGGACCAAGATTGGGTTGGCAGCATAAAGTGACTGAAGCTCTATCAACCTCTACCAGTGGCGAAGCGAGAGCGTTGGGTGATGAGCCTCAAAATGCCGACTTGATTCAACAAATTACCGATTGCATGAATAGTACTCGAGTGAACCAAGAATGGCTGAAAAACAACGTTCCGAACTTCATTAAGTCCACACAATGGCTCTCGAATTCACCAGACGCGAATCCGATGTATTATTCTCTTTGGGCCATTTTGGAGAGCAAGGTCCGAACTAAAAGATTCAACAGTCTCGAGGCGCTGAAAAAAGCCATTGCCCACGAGTGGGCCAAAATACCTGCAAGTCACATTCGGGCAGCTTGCGATTCATTTTTGGACCGTCTCAAGGCCATAGTGAAGGCAAAAGGTGGCCATATTGAGCGAAAGTAAATTGTTTCTAAATTTCGTACTATTTTTACACATTTTGTACCTTGAATTGAGTAAAGGTAATTATCCAAAATGAATTTATGGCCTTTTTAATTGGTTACACTTCGAGTGCCGGACCCTGTAATTGGGTAAAATGATGATTGATGTTTAGGGGTGTCAAACCCCACCACTCGCTACGCCCCTAACCTCTACCAACTTCACCAAGTGAAGAAGGAGCGCGCAAAGCAGAAGAAAGAAACGTTACTCCAGGATTTTATATGGCAGTTCAGAAGAAAAAGATTTAATAGTAAACGTTTGCCTATTGAGGATTCGAGAAAAAGAACTAGTTCCGCTAATGGTAAATTCGCGCAGGTCCTCACAGAATGACTTCCTCAGAAAGATTTGTGAGAAGAGTTGGGTTATCTGACAAAACTGCCTATAGCGTAACTAGTCTAAATCTACTCATTTCTCCCCACTATTGTTTTGCTTCCCAGCTTTTTTATTAGGCATTATAATGGACTGCATAGTCTCTAGAATTGACAACTCAGCAGACCTAGGCCGATTTCCCATGACGTAGCTTGTATTGATTCTTAAAAAACTAAGGTCGTTACGATAATCGACAATTTTTATACCAAAGCTATTGCATTGTTTTCAAAAGAAATGCCATGAGCTCATTTGTTATGGCCAAATTATATAAATTAGGCTAAGAATTGATTTCCTGTCCACCCCACGCTTCGAACTTAGTCCTCTGTAATTAGCCAGTTAGCTGGTCAGAAATTCTTTAAGCCAACCCTTGGAAACCTGCACAAAGTCTTTTATGAACAATATATTATTGTTTGGAATTTTGGTCGTTTGGGTTGCTCCCATGTGTGTTTGAGCGATGCTTTTATTCTAATGAAAATACGATAATATTCAAAATTTTTGTACGGGTTAGAACGTGAACGTGAATGACTTCTTTTAAGGTTCGGTCATGTGCACACATGAGAGAGAATGCAAGCAGCAGGGGGTGGTTATATGGTAAAAGTCAACATGGCGTATGAGCAATTCCAAAAAGAGAGCACCCGCACATACTTTATGACTACATAGGTTCAAAGCGGAAACATGCAATGTCCAACTGCCTCATATTGCCAAAAAAAAAAAAACGAACATTCAGCAAAACATGGGCGCAACCGTAAAAAAATTCTGGGGTTTTACAAAAAATAAATAGCAAAATATAAACTCAACTTGTTAATGAAGCTAAGAAAAGACTTTGCTCCGAATAGATGTCTGTGCAGAGAGGAAGCAAAAGAATCCAATCTATGGAAGAGGGTTAAGGGCAAGTAAACTTCTGTATTGGGTACGTAGAGGACTTGGGCCTTGGTGTTGCAGTGGTTGGCGTGCCGTACTCCCTTCTCAGGGAACCTGGTTCGACTACGCTCCGAATAGATCTCTGTGCAGACAGGTAGGAGAAGAATCCACGCTCTGGAAGGGGGTTAAGGGGAAGTAAACTTCTGTATTGGTGACGTAGAGGACTTGGACCTCGATTTTGCAGTGGTTGGCATGTCGTACTCCCATCTCTAGATGAGCTGGTTCGAACCCGCGAACCGTTCAGCGTTCAAATTCGCATAACCATATTATTACTGTTTTCCAATATTTCCTATACTTGGCAAACCCCACTCAACCCTATAAAATTGTGTTAATCCAGAAAGATGAGATTTTTCCATTGGGACGCCACGCCAGCCCCACCACTGGGATGCGTCGCATCTGGTCAATCACCGGATCGAACGAAAAAACACGATTACTAAAACAAATATAAGAGAAGACTCTTGTCGGGGTCCAAAGCTACCAAAAGGAGTAACAAAGGAGAGTTTCTAAGGTTATGTGATCAACTAGTTTGAGATCTGTATGGCGTACCCTGACCACGCCGCCCCTGCCAAACCCATAAATCAAAATGTATGCCAACATTTAGCTGAGTTTGCAAATTAGACCAATTAATTATAAATACATATTGTTAATTAAACTTTAGTCGGATTAAACGACTTTCTCGACTTTCTCTAAATCCCCTACAATGCCAGAGTACATTAGTTGCTCTAATTTTGTAATCATGTTGGTATTTTTTTTTTTGTCGTAACTTAATTTAAGTTGCAACACCAACGTCTACCCCCAAGCACTTGCCACACCCCACGGCAGCCCATCAATGTGCGGACCAAAGGACCAAAACAAAGGACCAACAAAGCTCTCAACTGAGTGACATTTGGGAGACATTTTGGAGAAAGTGTCGTTAGCAGAAATTCCTAAGTGGAGGAACTTTGGCTTGATTCCATTGCTTGTCGAGCTTGTAATTGAAACATTTCCAAAGGGTTTTAAATTGTGCTTTGGAACTATTAAAACTTGTAAACTAAAGCAAAAATCATTTATCTAAAATGAAAGTTTGTTGGATAAAACATCGTATAAAACTACTTGAGGTATTAATGGAATTTGAAAAAAATACTAACACTCTTTGCGGTATAAAACTTGGGATGAAAGCTAATTTAGTAAAAGTGATTGGAATTTTGTGTCAAGACAAGTTTTTCAGGCGCCGTATCGAACTTGGAATACTCTATCTAAAGACACTACAAGCTAAACTTGAACCATAATACTAAGCTGTATGGATTTTTGGAAGAGCTTCTCGCTTCTCTCGGATTCAAAATAAACTAAGTTCGGTGTTGTTTTAAAAAATATAACTTAAGATATGACATTGTATAGCTTTAAATCAAATTTCAAACAATAGATAATAAGATATATATATCTGCTGACAAAACTCTTGTGGCCGGTATTACACACAACAAACTAGGACTGTCGACAAGAAGGGAATTAGCTTTAAAAATATGACTATAGAATTAAATTTTTTGAGAAGAAGATGGACCCAACGATAGTCACCAGCACGCCGAAAATTTCTCTCGCCGACTCTGCTCCTTACCCTTTGGATAATATGTAAGTAATACAAAAGTGTTCCATCCCATTTGAAAACATTGCATATAGACACTCAATCGATTTGCAACTGGTGAATTTAAAGAGCAACACGGAGATGGAAGAGGAATTATGTTTGGGTTGGGGTGTATACCAAGTTCAAAGAGTGGGTTGCTTGGCGCAGCAGTTCAAAGACACTCGAAAGTCGTGCAAAGTCAAATAAAAAACGGCAAACAAACAGAGAGCTCACATCACACTAATGCCAATACAAACACACACTCACATTTTATGTTTACACGAAAGGATTTATCGTGATCTTTGCATGTGGCATCACAAAAATGATTTCCTTTGAACGTTCGGCATCATTGGAAGAGCTTAGATGATGTGACCGTGGCTATTTAAAGATAAGAGGCGTTGATTGCTCAACATCTGAAATCTTAAGCCTTAAAGCTTTAACAGTTGTCCAGACAATCCATCTGAAAATGCTAGAAAGGTCTTAAAGTTATTTGCAACAAGCCTAACTAGAATTGAGCTTGTTTATTAAAACAGTAATGTCGACTAGTCCAAATCGGAATCGACAGCTGGAAAAAGCTTTACTATGCCTAGGCTAGGCCTGTATTGAGTTTTGTAATAGATTTCTGTTACAGGTCTGAATATCTCCTAAACCTACACGCAGGGCCGTAAAGAGAAATTCAGAACCAGTGGAGGAAAATGTGCCGGCCGCTCTGTTATACCTTTATATTGAATCACGACAGTACGACAGTGATTAAACCGGTTCCCTGAGAAAACTACAGGCCAGGGGGAAATTCACCTTCCTCTCGTCAGACCTGCATACACCCTAAGCCTAATCGACAGAACCATAATAAGTCCAACCTCAGATTATAAGTGAGTATTCCAACAGTTCAGTAGAATCCAAAAGGTGTCCAAATATCTCTTCTTCTTATTATAAAAATTGAAAAATGAGAGTTACTACGCGATTTTTAATACAAATTGATATTTAATTATTATATATGATTTTTATTTTTATGTTAAAAATAAGAATTAAAATTGGATTTTTTGATATAAATTAAAAATAAAAATTTATCCCTTTTTCGTAAGGTCTTTCATATAAACAACTTTTTTCGCTTCGATTTTTTTCATAACCAACAACTCTAATTTGCGGTCCCTGTTCATAACACATCCGAATATCTCTTGAAACATCTAGTCTGCTCAGGATAGGCTCATCTCTGTATGGAGTTGATTTCTTGGTTGCGAGATATTACATTATTTGATATATTGGTGATTGTAGATTTAATGTATGTGGATGGAAGGAACACGTGATAAATTTCCATTTAATGAAGTACTTATCTATGATTTGGCTAGGGCCAGAAGATCCCTCATCTAATGACAGAATATAAGGAAGAGGAAGACAATTGTTAAATGGAGTATTCTACTTAAGACCCAGTGACTTAAGTGAAATTCCAAATACAGAAATACGAATCTTGTGAAGGCCGAAGTAAAGTCTACGACAAAGATTTTAATATTAAAGCTAATGCCAAGCTTGAGAATTATTAGCAATGAGACTTCAAAAACTTCCTTGAAAAAGCAGCAAAGGATTGCTACTTATAAAAGCGGATTATAAACGATTTCATCGAGAATTGAAGGTACGAAATTCAGGTTGCTTTAAGAATATCTAAGTATATGTTGGCTGACTATGGCTGTAACATCAAGTCATATTGTCCCGGTTCCACTAAGGACTATGTAGTCTATTTGTGACTCACCCCAGGGGTCAGCCGGTGTAACGTAACTCCGAAGGGTGCCCTCTTGGTCATCAGAATAAGTGTTCCCTGCCATTTGAGACGTGGACTAAAGAAAGTAAGAGCGCAGCTCCGGGGTGTTTGTCAAACTTGTCATAAGCAAAAACCTTCGTTTATCGAGACCTCTCTCTAAGATACTAGCTTTTCAAGAACTTGCCAAAATCGCAAAGAGCTAACGCATAAACGACGTTAACATAAAGTAAGTCGCTCCTTACAAAAAGCGCTCTGACAAACATTTATATAAATTTTTATTTAAAGCGAAACGAAGCGCGGCACATCTCACATGTGTCTTGCTCAGCAGGACGTCAGGAGTCAGGAGCGCCAAGGAGCGAGGGATTGATGGAGGAGGTAAAGCGGACAGAGTTTGGGAGCTTGATATGGGGGCTGGCGTATGGCGTATGGTATATGGTAGGTGGTGTGTCCTGGCTTATAGGGTTATCTTTTACGCTTTTTGGCTTTGACTTTGACTTTGGCTCATGTTTGTCAAACAAAATTATTTGCCTTACTTTGTCGAGAGGGTTTCTTCTGTTTTTGTGAATGTTTTATTTTTATCAAATCTGCATCCAGATCTCAGCTGCTTGAATTAAAAAGTTTTAAGCCAGGTATTGTTGCTGGCTTTAAAATGTATTTGGAATTTATTATCTTGTCAATTTATTACTACAACTTTGTTGCTACCAAAAAAGAAATATAATTCTGTTGGGCTGCTTTTCAGAGAGCTTGCATAACAAAACTGGCTTAAAGCATTAAAGGCAATCAAATTTCCAAAACAACAAAAAACAATCCGCTGACCAAGATCTAAGCCAACTTTAAAAAGAGACGGACTAAGCAACTCCTCGGCCTAGTTTTATGGCAAAGTTTTAGCTATGTTTGACATGTTCCTTCAAAAATAAATTTCATTTCGTTGTAAAATAAAAAAATAACTGTATCTATTACCGTACGCTAAACGGTAAAGCGAGCATATTTGACTTTTACAGTTTATTTTTTCCGTTTTTAAGCAATTTCACTGCAATTTGTGTCATTTTCCACCCACTTACATTTTGTTTGTAATTTCGCTTTGTGCAGAGCACAAAACAAAGGTTCGGCTAAATAAAATGAAAGTGCAATCAAAAAAAAGAAAAGGTCAAACTAACTACAAATACACTGCCAGTAAAAAGTGCTCACACACTTAGTTTTTACTATCGAAACCAGGTAACGCATATAGGAGATATGGGATTGTACAAACTAAAGCGACAAAAATTGCTTCGGAAATATTGGTATATCATAT